>BMAU01021149.1:0-311527 GCA_019973935.1 Trichonephila clavipes
TTTCGTCGAGATCAGTTAATAGAAGAAAAAAAACAGACCCGGAATTAGGGTCATATCTATAGATATCTAGAATACCCAGAAGATAGCCTCGGTTAATGCGGCAATATGTGAGAATTGGTCTCGCGATTTTAGGCTAGTAGAAGGCTTATTATTTTATGTGAAATATGCAACGTCATTAGGAGAAATGCAAGTATATATTCCAAAATCTTTAAGGAATGAAATTATGAGAGAAAACTTCATGACAAGCCAATAGTTGAGTCATTGCGGACGTTTTTAAAACTATCATAAAATAAGGGATGTTTGTTATTTCCGTATATGAGAAAATTTATTGATCAATATGTCTACATGCCATATGTGCCAAATTAATAATTATAAAAACGCGTTACCAGCTGGTAGGTTAATACTAATTGCATCAAATTATCCAAATGAAATAGTTACGTTAGATTAGTTAAGTCCGTATCCCGTGTCCAGAGTAAGACGCAACCTATATGTATTAGTAATTATCGATCATTTCAGCAAGTGGGCTTAAATCATACCTCTTATAAAAGCCTCTGCTCGAGTTATAGCAGATAATTTTTTTGATAATTATATATCGCGTTTTGGAGCTCCACTAAAATTAATTAGTGATAAAAGTCCCCAATTTATTTCCGATATTTTTGAGAATTTAAGTGAAAGATTAGGCATAAGGTATGTGAAAACTGTTGTTTATAGACCTCAAGCACATAGAAAAGACCGCGTAAATCGCGATCTGGTGCAAATGATTGCAAATTATGTCAATGAGCAACATGATACATGGGACCAATTCTTACGTGAATTTGCTTATGCTATTCGTACGGCTGTAAACGAAACAACGGGGAAAAACCCTGCGGAACTATTTTTAGGTAGAAAGTTGATTACGCCTTTGCAGAAATTAGTGATGGTATCAGACGGAACGGAATTTGCAGTAGGAGATATTGAGAGATTGTTTGAGGAGGCTAGACGGAACACAAAATCTAAACATGAAAAAGGGGAGAAATATTATATTAGACGTATGCATGATGTGCAAATTAAGGTGAATGATTGGGTTTGGGTAGCAACACATCCTTTAAGTTCAGCAACAAGAAAAGTGGTAGCTAAGTTTAAACCAAAACTTGAAGGTCCGTATAGAGTATTAGATGTTAAGAATAACAATGTAGTGATATGGAAAGCGGGAAAAAGGTTAATGATTAATGTAGATCAGGTTCGAATATATCGTCATAGGAAATGTGACGAGACGGAGATAGGAACTGGTAGTTCGGATAACGTTAATTTGCTTGATGAATCGAGTGGTTTTGACAGAGTACAACGGAGATCAAATGACTTGCGAGATGGTAAAAAGAAAGTTCAGAAGTAAAGCGTGAGTTGGAGGAAAAGGGGTTAAGTTTTAGAAATAATCAAGGTGAGAAACACACAAATAAGACCAATCAGCGGGGACCACTTATCAGATCAATACCTAGTTCTTGGTCTGAGAAAGGTAGAATAATTAAAAAAAGAGTAAAGATGAAAGGTTAGGATATAAAATCAAATGAATCTAGGTCTGGAGGACCAGAAATGAAGGTTCAGAAAGGATCAGAGCATAGAGTAAATAAAAGAAGTTTGTCATCAAATGATTCTAATAGTGTGTTACCAAGATTAGGAAAGAAAAAACGAAGGGAAGACACGGTAACGCCCACCACAAGCGGCTACAACCTTAGACCACGAATTGGAAAAAGAGAAGAGTCCAGACCTACCATAGAGAGGAAGACACAGCAAGGAAATCCAGTTAGATCCAGAAAAGGCAGAAAAAGGAACGATAGTCCATACATCGAGGAGCGAACAAGATCAAGCAACAAGATTGCCAGACGTAAAGGTGATCAACAACGGCAAGACTAGGAAAGGAGAGGAGTGTGTACGAAAAAGTCTTTTTCCTGGAGGTCTTGGTAGGAAACGCCAACTACAAGTCATAAGAACGAGGTTGTATCGTTTCTTATTATATTCTTTCGAACAAGTGGTCGGAAGAATTTTTGCAATAAAGACAAGTCACGGTGGGATAATTAAAATTTTAGAAGCCAAGCAAAAGTGGACACTACAATGAGTATTTTTCTAGAAAAGAAAAAAGCTTTTGTCTTGTAAATTTTTTGTATAAATCTGGAGAAAATAACTGTAAAAATGCATTTGTTTACTTCTGTTATGACTTCGCTGGGATGCTACAATTCCTTTGGTTGTTTGTTTTGTTTATTGAAAAATGTTTGTAATTGTATAGTGTATATATATGTGTTGTTATATTGTTTCATATTAAGGAACATCTGGTTTTGGGAAACTCGGCGTAGATAGCATACTAACTTAACGTTTAACCAGCGCTACGCGATTTGAGGGGAAGTTTTTGAAAGAACCAGATGAAAAATATGTATAGAAATTAGTTATAATTTAAAAGTGATATGTACTGTATAAAAATTGTGAAATGTAATCATAATGTGTAAAAAGATTTTTTCAAAGTACTCAAGAAATTTTTGTTTCAGGGTAACAGAACCTGAAGTCTATATAAGAAATTAACCTATACAAAGAACGGAGCTAAAGAGAAGATGTAAAGAAGAAAAATTGTTAGAATTTAAGTAAACATATTTAGGTAGAATTAGTTAGTTAAGAGACGTGTGGGCCTCGTTTTTTCTACCATTTAAGTCATATATGGTTTTTCCCCGGCTCTGTTACCCAGATGGGACACGTCTATTTATTCTGTACATTTGAGAATCTACTGTGATTAAAATGCATGACTTTGAATGTTAGTCTATTTAATTAAGTAAAATTTATTGAAACTGTGGAAATTCAAATTAAGGAGAAATATTAAAAATTAAACTTAAGAAGAAAAGTAAAAATTAAAATTTAAGTGAAGCATTAGAAATTAAAATTTAGAATAAAATTTAGGTACGTAATTTCTTAAGGGCCATTAAGACCCACGAATAAATCTCGTTTTGTTTCTTGGAGGGGCTTGTGACGTCTTACGCGTCTTTTCTTTAACAAGTCCTTTGGGTTCTTTGGGCCAGAATTAATGGCAACTCTTTTCCAACCAAATCTAAGAAACGAGAAGTGAAGAGATGCAAATAATATAGGATAAATATAGGATCTTAGAGTAAGCGTATGGGCAATGTAATCGTAGTGTAAAGGAATGTTAGACAAGTGACGTGCGTTGTGGTAGTGGATGATTATTGAAGTTCGTCGTTCAAAGATTCAAGTTCTACGTGTCGTGGATAAACATATTGGTGATCAATTAGAAGTTAAACGCAAAGCTACATACCATTGTAGATAAAGACAAGTTTATTACAGAATAATATAAGGTAGGATTGTTTACTTATTATTATATTTGAAGATTAGGTGGTTCAATTATTGAGATTGGTCTGAATTATATTATGTGTTGCGTATTACGTCATCGTAGATTCTCTCATTCATTATTAATAGTATATTTGTTCAAAGTTTAAGTTGGATATCTTAATAAAGTCATAATAAGATAATGTTTGATCCGAGTTCTTTCGCAATCCCTACACCTCTAGCTCACGCTGATACTTCGAGGGATGTACTTCCAAAGGGAGGAACATCACAAAGCTAGACGAAACACTAAGGCAAAGCACGAAAAGCGGACGAAATATTATGATAGACGGAGGCGAGATGTTCAGATTAAGGTTAATGATTGGGTTCTGGTGAAAACGCATCCTTTAAGTTCGGCAGCACAAAAAGTGGTTGCCAAGTTTAACCCCAAATGTGAAGGTCCTTATAGACTGCTAGAGGTAAAGTGTAATAATTTAGTGGTTTGGAGAGAGGGAAAAATATTAACAGTTAATGTAGATCATGTTAGACTATATCATCATAGGAAAAGTGACGAGATGGAGATAAGGACCAGTAGTTCTGATAACAATAGTTATAGCTATAAATCGAATAATTTTGAAGGTATGCAGCCTAGATCAAATGAGTCGCAGTATAGTAGGAAGAATGGGTCAGGCAAAAGACGTGAGTTAGAGGGAAAAGAAATAGGTCTCTTAAGAAGGTTCAGGGTGAGAGGCGCACGGGTACGGCCAGTAATCGCAGACCACTTGTTAGATCACCACCCAGCTCTGGATCAGAACCAAATAGAAAGGCTGATTGATTGATTGAACATGCCAACTCGAGACATGCCAACCATGATTCGATACCTTGACCACCTGATACCCCGGCCACAGGTCCGTCGCCAAAAGCCCTCAAGTAGTTGAGTAGAAAAGAGATTGATTGATTGAATATTAACGTCACACTGTTCAGCTACACGAGGGCTTTTAGCGACGGACCACGTAATTTTGAACCATGGTCAAGTGACGTGGACGACACCTGAGCTGGCACCCCCCTCTCCTAACTAACACACCACACCAACGGGAGGACGTTTCAGCTCTCGACAGATTTAACTTGCATCGTTTCCCTACACGGCGGGTCTTTAGTGGTACTGGGCTCGAACCCGTGACAAAGCAAGCCACGGTCCGATACCTATACCACTCGGCTACCGCGGCCACAATAGAAAGGTTAAAAGGGGTAGAAAGGAAACTCGCATGTAGATGATCTTTCAAGTCTGGGTCTGGAGGACCAGAGAGGAAGTATAGGAAGGGTACAGGACATAAAGTTAATAAAAGAACGTTAACTTTCACCAATAGTAACGATTTACCCCACTTTAGAAAAAAAATCCGAACAGAGTAAACAATGATGCCAAGTACCAGTGGCTACAATTTGCGACCAAGTGGAGGTTCAAAGGTGGAGTCCCAACCAGCCAAAGAGAAGAGGACACAACAAAGAGGACCACTTCGATCCTGAAGAAGCATAGAGAAATAACCGTACAGCCGCTACGCCGAGGAGCAAAGAATGCCAAGCAGCAGGAATGAATACCAGAAGTAGAAGAGGTCAGCAACAACATTGCCAGGAGAGGACGGAGGAGCTATCAGCCAAAAATCCCCCACTCCCTTGAAGTCCTAGTAGAAGACGTCAACTACAAGATATAATAATCAGGTTGTGTGTGTGTGTGTGTGTGTATGGCTTCATTGTATATTTTTTCTGACAGGCAGTCAAAAGAATTACTGCGGCATGCAACTCATGTTGTGATTTAAATTTTTTTAGAAAGTCAAAAGTTGACACTGCAATGGGTGCCTTTTTCTAGAAGACTGAAAAATAAATTTTTGGTCTTGTAAATTTTTTCAAAATTTTTTGAGGAGAAAACAACTGTATATGTACATTTGTTTACTGCTTTGTATGACTTCGCTGAGATGCGATTATTCTTTGAGTTGTTTGTTTTAAGTGATTATTAGAAAATGTTTGTAATTGTATAATATATATATATATATATACACTGATGTCCAAAAGTTAAGCATAATTGATAATTATGTAAATAAAGAAGAAACTGTATATCAGAATGGCGGGAAACGTGATATGGGAGTGTAAAATGGTTATAAAATAAGGAAGCAAATCAAAAGAATGATAATAATTAATTTTGTTATCCAAAATAGCAGTTTGAAAGAAAACTGAGCATAGCAAGGATTCACAATTTAAAGAAATAATGAAAGAAAACATTAAATAAAATACTGATGCTCCAGTTTAATAAGGCGTGTGGTCACCTCTGACAGCCAGGCAAACTGAACAGCGATTTACCATACTTGCTATGAGATGATGAATGAGTTGTGGGCTCAAATGGTTCCAAGCTTCTTGGAGAGCTCTCTTCAGTTCTGTAACGGAGCTTGGTGGGTGCGAAAGGGCTGAAATTTGTCTCCCGAGCATATCCCATACAACGCTCGATAGGATTTATATCAGGGGAGTTCGCAGGCCACGACATGCGCTGGATGTTTTCCGTTTCAAGGAAGTCATCAATCAGTACCGCTCGGTGACATCGCGCATTATCATCCATGAATATGAAGTCAGGACCAACAGCACCTCGAAACAAGCGAACATAAGGCTCAAGAACTTCGTCGCTGTATCTTTGAGCAGTCACAGACCCCGTGTCAAAGAAATGGAGGTATGTGAGGCAGACCATCATGATGCCTGCCCATACCATTACTCCCCTTGATGGAAAATGATGTCTTTCCGTTATGTTTCTTGGTTCAAAACGTGTTCCACGTTCTCTCCATATCGGTACCCGCCGGGAATCACTACTCAGACTAAAACGGGACTCGTCACTGAACATCACATTAGATCACACTTCAATGTTGATGTTTCAAACTTCAGTTCAAATGAGCGCGTTTATGCGCAGACGTGAGGGGAATGCAAACTGCTGGTCTTCTGGCATACAGACCAGCATGATTGAGTCTCCTGTAAACAGTTTCTCTCGAAATTCGTATTGCTGTGGCGACTGTGAGCGCCGAACCCAGTGCTCTAGCAGTACTGCCCCTCTGACGTCCCGCATTTATTACTAGATATCGGTCTTGGTGAGAGGTTGTGATTCTTTGTCGACCTGATACTGGTTGCCGGGTAATATCTCCCGTTTTTTGAAACCTCTGCCAAGTGTTGAGAACACAGACTGGTCCACATTCAGAATTTGTGACACTTTAGTTTCTGATCGTGAGGATTCCCCCATTCCAACGATTCTTCCTTTCGTAAACATGTCCAATTGGCGTCTTTGTGCCATCATTCACCTTGTTTGATGGTTAACAACGTTCCATCGCACAGCAGTTGCACGAAACTTGTCTGAACTGCCGATGCTGCGTAAATCGGTTTCTCCGCGTTCCGACATGTGCGCTGGTGTTTCGCGCAGGACGTAGTCGACTGAAAAGTTTTGCATAAACCCAATGTTCTTCTTCATCCAATTAATATCCGCAAGAAATTTGAAATAATTTTACAAATATTTATTCCATGTGTTTTGCATTTTACGATTTATGCTTAACTTTTGGACACCAGTGTATATATATATATATATATATATATATATATATATATATATATATATATATATATATATATATTGTTGTATTGATTCACATTAATGTACGTCTGATTTTGGGAACGCGGCGTGGACAGATTATTAACAATAACACTAACAGCGCTACGTGATTAGAGCTAATTTTTTTTTTTTTGAAAAACAGATGAGGTGTACATATATATGAAAAAAATAGTTGCCATTTAATGATTGTATATAAAGTATGGAATTTGTCGACTGTAATTGTATTGTGTGATATTTAAAGAGTTTTTTCTTTCAGGGTGGCTCACCCAGATGATTGCAGAAAGGCAGATTTTTTTAGGTCTGATTTGTAAGCCCTAAAGGCAGTAATGGAAGTTGTACAGATTAAAAGTGTAATATTTAAGTATATTTTAAGTACGGTCTGTGTATGGCCGGGTTTTTTCGCTAGAAACTCTCTGTTTTTCCCCCGGATCTGTTACCTGAATGGGGTACACCTCAATAACTATGTAAAAGTGAATGTGAGGCGATTAAATAACATAACTCATAATTTTGATATAATTATTTGAGTAAAATTATTGTGGCTGTTGAGAGTTAAAGTTTAAGAAGAATATTGAAAATTAAAGTTAGGAGGAATATTGAAATTTAAAATTTAAGAGGAAGGATGAAAGTTAAAACTTGAGACAAATTTTGAAAGATAAAAGTTGAGATAAATTGGGAAAGAAAAATTTATGCGCGTAATTTCTTAAGAGCCATTTATACCCTCAAATAAATCACATTTTGCTTTTTGGAAGGGTTGTAAAGGCTCATTGCGCTTTCTATTATTTATTCTCTTGGTTTCTTTGGAGCTGAAAAAGGCAGATTCTTTTCAACCAAATCCAGAAGCGAAGCGTCATTATGCGAATTAGGAACATTTTAAATAGCAGAAGTTTAGCGTCTAAGCAAAGTGGTCTTTTGGGAAGTGATTATGCTAGTCTGAGTTTAAACGCGTAAGCTGAATCAAGCCGATATTCCAAAGTTCAAGTCAAGATGGATACCATTCCACGCCAGATAAAGAAAATAGATTGTGGATTCGAAAGTGTTACTGCTACCTAGGATATAGAGATAGGATTGATCTACTAAATATTAGGAACTGTGTATAAACAGAGTTTAGGCGTAAGCGGTCAAGTAATGTTAGTGATCAGGATCGCGCTTATTTGGTAATACGTATTGGGTGTTTCTCCACTCAGATCCGCTAAGTTAAAATATAAATATTATCATTGTTTTAGCGTTTAAGTTAAAATCTCAATAAAGATATATTAAGATTAGGGCAATGCCTGGTTCTTTATTAGAAGTAAGGCAACACCCACGGGCTACCTAATTGGGTGAAGTGTCAGCTCCTGTATCGTTCTCGTCACTTGACCATAGTTCAAAATTGCGAGGCTCATCGCTAATAATCTCGTGCGGCCTTGTGAAGATGTTAGTATAACTCTTTCTCTCTTTCTCTCGGTACCTAAACCTCCCAGTTTTAAATACTGTATTAATTTATTTTTATTGTTATTTATAAAATATATTGCTGATCTCTGTTTTTAATAGTAAAAATATCACATTAGTATAATAAATAAGAAAAAAATTCATATCATTGGGAAACAATATGCTTTTATTTGAAATCCTTGCATGCGACAGCTTTAAAACGAAAAATAATGGCAAATATGTCACCACATCATTCTAATTTTTTTACATGAACACATACGTAAAATTTTCCTACAAAAATTGTTTATCCAGATGACTGTATTTACTCTTAACTAATTAAGGGATACCAAAACAATTTATTAAATATACGTAATGTGGATTTATTCTGTTTGTACTTCTAGAAACTTTTTTAAATTAAATTATTGAGTTGAAATGAAAATAAAGAACTTTCTAAAATATGATGATTAAAAAAAAGTTACGAGAAATAATTTAAATAAAGTTACAAAGAATGAGGTTTAAAAAAAGTTACACTAATCATTTCATTACTCTTCGTAATTTTTCTTAAAATTAATCTGTTTAAAAAAGATTTTGATGCAATTTCATTTTGACGTATATTACAACAGATTTTTCTCTGAGGAGTTTTCTACTTGATTACAAATTATGTTATTAAATTAGTCATTGTACAAAATTCGAAATTTTTCTTATTTGGTACTCATTTAAGATATTTAATTCACATTGCAGATCTTTAATAAATTAAATGATAAGATTAAAAAGAGTAGCCTAAACTGGTGGTTGTTAAAATGAAAAAAGAGTATATATAGAGAGAGAGAAGGAGCGAGAAAGAAAAAAAGACAAGAAAAAAAGTTTCTCTGTATAACTTTTATGTCGGGTAGTTTTCATGTACTTAAAGGTCTTTTATTTATTTATTTTTTAATTTTTAATTCTTTTTGTTTTGCTGTTCGCAAATGGGCTTGGCCTCCCCCCGCCATCACCCTGATAACTTATTTCTATAACATTTAAATTATACTAGCACTTTAAATTTTGAATTTTAATTTCTTTTAAAATATCTAAACAAATATCTGCAGAAAATAGAAACCCTAATTCAATTGATTTCTGTTACCACTGGGCAAATAAGAGATTTTTCACAGCCATCTTTACGTGAGGATTAGAGCCCAACAGGGCAAAGTGCTCCAGTAACAACCTTCACAAACTTGAACAACGGGAGAGGGGCCAGTTGGTGTCATATAAGCAGGGTTACAGTTGTCGGCTGTGCAAGTCAAACTGAATCTCCTCCAATCTCTAAACGGGTGTAGAAGGGGATGGTTCTAACAGAGTAGTGTCACTTTCTTTTATCATAACAGCTGTCCGAACTTAATTATCAGAAAAGAAAATAAAGTAAATGCAAATTCAGAAAAATCATAGCATGAAAAAAATGTTTATTTCAAAGTCGAGAAAATAATGAAAATTAAGAAAAAAAGGCATATAAAAAGGCATATCTTTTATGAAAGAACTTTTTACCTTCGATATAACGACTAGTATTTCACCGTTATTTGGACACGCCAACTTCCCCTCCCAGAATAGGGCACTTTCATCGTTTTAGATTTTGGATTCCTGTCTACTGGCTGATGCTTGTTAAATCTTTCGAGGTTCAAATGTCTTCCTGTTGGTATGGAAGTTAAGAGGTGTCGTTCTCGTCTCTTGACCATGGTTCAAAATTACGAGGTCCGTCACCGAAAGCCCTCGTGTAGCTGAAGAGTGTGACGTTAATATTCATTGACTTCACCACTGACAGCAGACCGTATAAATTTGGAAAATTGCTTGTGATACAAATTTCCAAAATTTACTATAATTTGGATCACTTGAGTTGGAATAAGTTCCTTATATTTGTTTTTTAGTCTTGTATGGTGCTGTAGATTTATTTTTCCGATTTAAACTTCAAGTGAGTAACAATTAATGTCTAGGAGAAATTTAAAAAAAAATATTTATAAAAAGATCAGCCTTTTCCCCCTTATAATCTTGAATATCATCCATCCTAGAGCCGAACGAATTCTTCAAAACAAATATTAAATTTTTAAATCTATTATAGCTTGGAGCAATATTAACTTGGGTAGATAATTACTGCCTTATATTGCGAAACTTGCTACTCTTTTTCTCTTCCAAATAAAGATATAAGATGCAAAAGTTTGTTTTCAAAAGATATATGACCAACTAGGGTAGGAAAAATGCAATCTTTTTCCTGCAATCTTAAACTTAAATTATTCAAATGTCTCATAATATCAGTAAGAAAAGCTTAATCCCATAACCAGTCTTCATTCTTTAGTAACAAGCACTCACCGGATAATTCATTGTTCTCTTCCAGATATTGGAAAAACATACTCCCTCAAATTCCAAAATCTCTCGTGATTGCACTTCCTTTGGAAAGCCAGCACACACAATAATGAAGGAGTATTCTTTACATCAGTGCTTCTCAAACTTTCAATACTGACGACCCACTTTACAATCATAATTTTTACCACGCCCCCCCCTATACAATAATAATGTATTGAATGCAATAATAATGCACTTTGAAGCTAAAGCTACGATATGATCTTAATTATAAGCCGTATAAATCAATAAGATAAGTATATTAAATTTTATATATGTTACTTTTAAGTAATATGTATTTTATTTTCTTTCTCGAATTTAAAATTGGAGCAATTGTAATCTAATTGCAATCTAATCGTAAACCTTCCTTTGAAAAACTTTCCTATTCAAGACAAGCTCATGGAAGTTGCTAATAATTATTAAACTTGCTCTTAATTTAGTATTAATAAATTAGTTATAAAATACATTGTGCAGCGCTTATACATTAAAGTCTGAAGTATCCAATCTTCGCACGAGTTCATTTTTTACAAAAAACTAAAACATTCTTGATATAATATTTCGATTGTGAGGAGAGTAAATCCAAATGCGCGACAATGTTTATGAAAATGTAAAATGATATTTTAAAATGAAAATGCTCATATTATAATTAGTTTTAAGCGAACTGTAATTTTAAGCCCCACAGAATGAGCATTTAGAATTAATATTAAATAATGAAAAATAATATAAAATTCTGATGAAGAATAATTGTGTTACTTTTTAATATTTAAAGCGAGAAGACTTCAAAATGTTTTATCCCGGGAGCAGGCACACACTCGATACTAACATTAATGATCTCGCGCGGTGATTGAGTCACCCCAAGCCTTTTTTATATAAATATTTTTATTGTACATGTTACAAATTGTGAGATTTCAGTGAATAATTTAACTAAGAGAAAGTATACTTACCTACTTTTAAAGACTTTTCAATTTTACTTTTTTAACAAATAAACAGTTTTGCCTGAATTAATGATTTCATGATCTGTGTGCCCCGTGCGACCACTTCCAGGTTAAAAGTGTGTTCAATGTATAATATGGATGTTACTGCTAAAAAATTGCGTAAAACGTTTCTCATTATGCTTTATGTGTTTGAGAGTACTCATAAAATAAATCTTGGCCAAGTGCTCTCTGTGGGTTTCCAAATATCAAACGTTTTTACTTGGAACTTCCCCCACCCTACAGAAATACATTATTTACAACTTCCCTAAATGAGAAACAGACACATAAGCGAGGAGTTATAACTAACTGTACCAATAACTTAGAAGGTCAAACAGATGTTGAGCAAATATATCCTGCTGCTACTGCTTTATTTACAGTATTCCATAACAGTTATGAATTTTTTATCTTCCTAAATTTTTTCGAATCTGGGGCTGTTTTTTTAAGAGTAGTATTTTAGGTTTAAAAAGAAAACGTAATAAAAAAATCTCTCACCATGGTATTACAGCAAATCAAATAATTTTTTTTAATTTGGTTATAGGATCAAAGATAGCTAATTAGGTTTTGAAAAAGTTTTTAATTTTTAATGACGTTATTTCGCCATATGATATATATAAATTGTATCAGAGTAAAAATGTTTTTTATTATGTCTGAAAGTATTTTGTTTTTATTCATTCCAGTAAATTATTTTTTTAAAAATCTTTTATTTCAATATGCTCGCGCACCCCTAGAGTTTGAGAAACACTACTTTTCTAATTTTTTATTGTAATTCAATGAACTAAGTGTATTTAAATTAAATTTTGAGTTTTTTTGTCTGAGACAACTGCATTTGTTAGAAAAAAAAATTTAAATATATTTTCAATTTTTTTTTCATAAGTCCTTGCGTGCTACTGTTGCAACTCTGCCGTGCCACACTGTAGTTGTAACAGGTTATTGACCGCCTTTCAAATGGTTTTATATTATATGGTGTGATATTCTATGTTACGTGGAGCATGGTCGAGTAGGGTAGTATTAAAGATGCACTCATGGAAATCGAAATTCTTTTTTATTCACATCCAGAAACACATAACGATCCAGTAGGGACGGCATTACACATACAAGAAGCAAACATGGACGACACAACACAGACAAAGACACACACAGAACGCGCTGCAGCCGTCTACATGACTACAGAGAAACGAGCGAAGAGAGAGGGCGGTTTCCAGAGACATCTGTTCTTATACCTGACGTTGAAGACCACGTGACATTTTTGTTATAAGAACTTCGATTGGTTACAATGGGCGGGAAAGGGATTTAAGATGTAATATTATTAGTCGATTACGATTAAAATCAGTGTTAGTTTCGAACAAAATAATTAAAAGATTATTTGAATATTATTAAAAGAGTTAATTAAAAGAAGATGCTAGGGGGAATTATTACATATATATATATATATATATATATATATATATATATATATATATATATATATACATAAAATCGCTAACCCAAAGCGACTGGCCCGTATATATACATATATATATATATATATATATATATATATATACAGCCTCTTTCTTTTCTTTGTTGTTGCATTCTCCCGGGTAAGCATAATACGCACTTAATAATTTAGACAGTGCCAACTTGTAGCATACATGAGTTCTAACATCCCCCAATCAAGAAATTATCTTTGATGTTGAGGAAGTTTACATAGTTTAAGACTTGGGCTTTTAATTAGACCTTGAACTGTTTTAAGAGTTACTAATCTTACCACACCATCCTTACCTGGATGCGTTTCAATTACCTTACTTAAAAGCCAGATTGCTGAACGAACATTATCTTCCTTAATAATTACAATTTCTCTAATTTTAAAGTTATTATTAGAATGTTTCCATTTAATTATGTTTTGTAAAATACTTAAATAGCCAACATTTTCCATTTTCTCCAAAAACCTACTTTTATTTTTTGAATAATGTCCCACTGGGAACGAAGAGAAAGCTCATCAACATTGGCATGCTCAGGGGAAGAAAAATAACCTCACCTATGAGAAAATGAGAAGGGGTCAAAATATTTAGACTGACTGGATCATTATCGCAATCCAAAGGAACACAAGAGGCATTGAGTTCAGAATTACCTCTATTTGAGTTAACAAAGTGCTGAAATTCTCAAAAATCCTTTAAAAAAAGTAATGAGGTCAGAAATAATAAAGGTAACCATCTCTCGCTCTTTTAAACAATAAGAGAATAAATGGAGTATTTCTATACATTCGATTTATGAAATGAAACCGTATACTTTCTCTGTTCACTTGTATTTTTCGTTTAAAATAACATAAAAAGTGATTTCAATACGTTTGATTATTTAAATCTTAATCCTACACATTATGTTTTTACGTTAAATGAACAAGGAAATATTCCTGGTTATGTCCTGGAATAATGAAGCTTTGGTTTGGCAATGAGTTAAATTGCAATTCGAGTTGAATGCAATGTGTGACAAGTAGCGCGCCAGATCACCTACAAATACGACGGAGAAGCAATGCATTGCACTTATCCAATCCCACTGAAAGGCAGATTCCCCGAAAGTTCGTAGAAGAGATGGTTTATTATCAATGAGTATAAGTCCCAATTCTGCAATAATACACATCAAAGTTTTCCTTATTTACTAAGAATATCAAGACGACAGCAACTGCGAAAAAAAAATCGGAAACTGAACCTCATCATTCGGTAAAAAGCTTGTGAAGAAATACGGTGGCTATCTTATCCAGTATGTAACAAATTAAGTTATTTATTTTTTCAAACATTTAAAGCAGTGTTTAATCCCCCAGTAGATAGAAAACGTTGATTCTGGGAGAAGAGGCGCCTCCATAGATTTAACATGGAGGCCAGTTCTGACACACGACGGAGCGGTGGACACCTGTTGGGGAGGAGAGATAAGGAAGGGGTGATACGGTCTTCTTTGATGAAGGGCGTCCTTATCTGAAAATTGTTCTACGCATATGCGATGTATTCTGGAAAATTCTATAGATTCAGTGAATATACTAATTATTTTACTATTTTTTTAATTAATAAATTTTAAAAGCAAAAATATTAGGTTCTCTCTCAATAATATTTTCTACTTTATTTTAGTGCAAACAAGAATTGCAAAATATAACTATTTTTTCCATATTGTTCTATAATAGGAAAGTTGCATTATTTATTTGTATATTAGAAATTAAGGGAAAGGCATCCCTCTTCATGTAGTTACTAGTTAAAATTTATTGAGATAATAATAAGTTTAAAAACTATAAATTATATGTTTGTTACTTGAGTATTCTCATTTGAAATAGAGTTTACAAACCTTAAACATCCATTTTCTATGGTGACATGCGGACCCTCTAATTATGGTAAAACTTTCTTTGTTAGACGAAACTTAGAAACAAAATTAATCAAACTTTTTCCTCCCAAATTACTAACATATTGCTAATATTTCCGTAATATTTACTCTACAAAATATTTTTTTGTAGAATAAATATTTATATTAAATATATTAAAATATATATTATATACTATTATATTATATAATTGTCTAAAATTCTTATGTAAACAAACGTATATCTGTATCTATCTACGTGCGTCTATCTTCTGACGAACCGAACCCCCCAAAACCCGCCAAAGGTACCTAAAGTTACCCCTGTTGTCTTTTTATTCCGTCGAGCTGCTTTCCTGATTGATCTGCTTAAAGAAGTTCCAAATTTTTTCAAGTTTTTGAAAAAGCTATATAATTTTTCTATCAATCTCAGATAAAAAATAATTACAGAATGGGAAAGATCGTTTATTTCGCCTCGATAAGGTTTATTTTTCTTACAAAGTAAAAATATTTGTATTTTTAAGGGTTTTTTTCTTTTTAAATAAATCAAAATCGATGCGTTTTTATGAAAATGGTTTATAAATCATTGCGTATGAATTTCTCTTCTCTTAAATGAATTGATATTCCGTACTAAAGCAGAGCATGTTTTGCTCTTTTTGAATCAGGCATTTAAAACATAAAATCTCAAAAACTTTTTTTTTTACGATTTTTCATAAAATACTCAAAATTTTAATTAAACATTTAATAACTTAGTCCTTTATTGAGATAACCAAACGAATTGTCCTTTTATGTGTAGAACAATATTATCCGTGATCTGTACGAATATTGAAAACATTGCTTAAAAATTACGGATTAAAAAAATGTGTTTTTCGTCTAAAACCCTTTTTGCGAGAATTAATTTATGCAGTATTTTTCTACATTTTTTGTTTCAAAACTATTGCTGTTTGCAATTGATGTGTGAAAATTGAGAGCATTAACTTAAAAATCAAACCCTTAAAGCAATAAAAACTTCAGTGAAAAACGCGATTTTACGGAAAGCTAAGGGTTTGGCGTCGAAAAACTGCTTGGAACCAAGGGACTATCTACTTCACCCTACTCTTCATCTCTGCTCATGGGTTACACTAGAAAAGTAAGTGACTGTAAATAATGAAAAATCACCAAATGTGGCGAGTAAAAAAATGGGAGTGAAAAATGTATTTTTGTTTCATTTTCTACACATATCTTTAATTGAAAAAATTCACATCCGTTTATAAAACAAAAATTTCTATAATATTTGTGAAAAACTTATTCGCTTTTACTCCGTTACCATTATTTTAAATAAGTTAAATTGCAACACATTTAAATCTCTCTACTGGGCTTTAAATTAAAATATTTTTTTTAAGTAATGCAGTACGTTTTCTGCAAATCATTAATCAAAATATTTTAGTCGTTATGTATGGATTTCTTAGAATTATGATGAATAAACCGTCTGAACTATAAAAGTTCATACTTTGCTCTTTTAATATCAGTGATTTAATAAGTTAAATAACGATTTTCATTTTTTTTACTCTTTTTCACAATTATAATTCAACATTTACTAAATATGTAAAATTTTGAAATTTTAAACATTTCAACTTGAAATCCCGGATTTCATTTTTGATTTAAAAAAATTCAATGTCCTTTGATTTTAAACACATGCTATACTTTGAACAATTTAATAAGTATTCGGTAGTTCATAAGGAATGAAGATCTCCATTTCGTGAGCAAAATTATTTCTTTTAGACAATTTATTAAAAAAATTAGCGGTCAACTATTTTAAGAAATTAAAAATATGTTCCAGATTTTAATTTTAATAGGCCAAGGTAAAATCTAATTGTTCCATCTCATTCAATAAATTTTCTTTTAAAATTCTCTAAGTTATTCTCCTCTCATTTTAAAGTTTTTTCACCATCAGCGATCAGGTCTAACTAACTGATAGGGCGGCTAGTGTATGTGACTTGCATCAGGTACAATTGGGCTCTTCCAAACTGCATTCCTTTTTCTTGAAAAATGTTTGTTCCATTCTCATTTTTTATTATTTTTTTTCCTCTGGAGTTTTCTTTTAATAACTTTTGAAAAAAGATTTTTTTTTGCAATCGCTGATCAGCTTTCTTAGCTGCAACCTAATAATGAACATTTCTAATCAATTTTATTATTTTAAATTCTAAGAATATATATATATATATATATATATATATATATATATATATATATATATATACAGTGGGATCCCGATCTAATGAATTCATCGGGACCGAATATTTTTTTATTTATTTCAGGACTATTCATTATATCAGGGTCCAAATGAAATGCCAATTTTTATGCACCTATCTGTTAGAAATTCTATAATAAGCAACTAAATAAAAAGTATCCATAGTTAGAAATTACACACTTTTTATTAAACAGCTAAAAATACTATTAGCCAATTATTACTCATCAGTTAAATGAAAATTTTAAAATACTGACAAATAGATGTTTGATTATTTTTTCGATTCTTGACTCTCTCTCTCTCTCTCTCTGTCAAAAGAGTTCTTTTTTGACTTTTATGCCTAGAAGAAAATACCGCATCATTTACTTCCAGCTGCATTAAGTAAGTTTTAATAGTTGATGAACAATGTAATAAATGTAACAGTTTGGACAAAAATTTCATTGTGAATTTTTGCACGAGAATCTCTATTCATTGGCATATATCAACAGTTTACTCAACTTCACTTGCACAAATAGACAGTCGCGTCATCAAATGCAACATAATCGTAAAAATCTTAAAATACCCCTTGAGTTGTGGAGACAGATGATATAAGAATAGAATCTCATGCCCTACTCAAAACTCGCACGATAAGTTACTCTCAGGATTTATCTCTGCATCTGTTAAGTCAAATAATGGTCTGCACCCTTTCACGTCGAAATGTGCTGCTTGCAAGAAGAGTCTTTTTCTGTTCCGGACAAAAAGGAAAAACTTAATTCATTTTGCACTTTTTCATTTGAAAATAAATCAATATTTTTAATTGTAAACTAATAATTATTTTTGGATGCTTAAATATTTCGTTAATTCGGAGATTATTTTCTAAAACACATCACAAATGAGACTGGTTGTTCTTTAAAAAAAATTTACTGAAAAATAATGGATTATAAAAATATAACAAAATGCTAAAATGTTTTAATTAGATAGCATTACTTTCTTTTTCAAAACTTTTTTTTCCGTGTATGTAAACACAATTCTAGGTTTTTCCTCAAATTGTTTTTTTTTTTTTTTTTTGTTTATACTAAAACATTTTTAATCTAACTTTTAAACTTCCAAAAATAAGCAATCGTTTCAAAAATTAAAAGTAAGCTTTCTTTTTTTTAATTATTTAATGATAATGTGGATTTAAATTAATATATTTTTAATAAACAAAATACTATTTTCCATTATTTTATTGCTAAATTAATTATTTAATAAAATAGTGCATTATCTATTATTTTGGATAAAAATACATTTTAGAGACATTTTTTATCTGACTGTAAGAAACGATTGATTGATTAATCATAATCGGAAATCTGTTTTATTATTTTGGATTCTTAAAAACTAACGGGGTTCAAAAATAATGACAGTTTTTGTGTAGTTTTACCCTTAGCATCAGAATCGCTTCCTTTTCATTAATTTAAATTAACAATTTTTTATTGAAGCAGTATTGTTTTTTATAAATTATTGATCGAACTTTGAAGAAAAATGTTATCCCTGTGGGGAGAGAGGGAAAATAGTTTCAAAAATAGTTTACACTCAAAAAAGCCCATGTAACACTGGGTTATTGAGAGGGAAAAGAAACCAGTCAGGACAATGAAGTAAGTGGGAAAAATTTCAAAAAGGGAATTATAACTTCATTATTATAGAAATCACACTAACACCAGGAAGTGCTGACAGCCAAAAGGGAAGGGAAATTTCTATGGCAATATATTATGCATTCAAAAATGTTCAAGCATCGCCAGGGTAAATGGTGGGAAAACAAGGAAAAGAAGTGGAGAAATTTTCGAAAAGGGGGATTTTAATGACATTATTATAGAAATAACTCACATCACGGGCATACACACACACACACAGAAGTTCTAGCATCATGAAGGAAAGAGAGAAAATTCCCATTTACATTAAGTTATACACACTCGGTAAAAGCCCGTGCAACGCCGGCTAAGCGGTAAGGAGAAAACCCATACAATAGGGCTAAGAAGTCAAAAGAATTTCTAAAAAGGGAATTTTAATGGCATATTAATAGAGAAACCACTACCAACCTTGGACATGCTGATATTGAGAAGGGAAAGATTATAAAAATAAAGAAAGCCCTTGCAACACTGGGCCACGCAGCTGAATCAGTACATATAGAAACTAAATGACTATTAACCCCTTCGTGACGGCTGTGCAAATATGCATTCTTCACGGACGCATCTCAGGGACGGGCAGTTCAAATGTGCATTTTCAGCCGGAATGTTTTTTCAATTACCCCTAGATGTCCATTATATTAAAATCGGACGTAGCTAGAGTAACCTGGCCTTCAATTAGTTTATATTCTGCCTGGATTTGATATTTAGCACATCAGCTGAGTAGGAGAAGGGGGTAATTGAAAAATCAACAAACATACCTCGGCTTTTAAACTTTCGCGTTTCTTATAACTCATCGAATAATTTTTTCTTATTTCTTTTACTACAGTGTGCGCTGTTTTAGCATCAGTTCTGCTTAAGATTTTGTGGTTTACGGATATATTTCGCGTACTTTTCTTATTTCAAAAACCTTGACTTCAGGTTATTATTTGATTGTTTTGAAGGCATTTCCTAACCTTAATATTAACAAAAAGGGTGAAAAAAGCCAAAGTGTATAGTCACAAACCGTGTGTAAATAAAAAAAAGTAAACATTTTATGTTTGCAAATCATGGAATCTAAAGCTTTGCGTTTCTCCATGCTTCGAGATTTTCCACACTCAATCTTCATTTTAATTTTGCTATTTATTTTTGTAAATAATCTTTGTTGTAATTTTTTGTATTAATTTGAAAGTGTATTAATGTGTTTTGTCAATGAAAATTTTGGAAAAAAATGAATAGTGCTTACGAAATTTATTTCCCAAGGTAAGTCATTTTTTTTTCCTTATAACTTCATGTAAGTTAAAGGAAAAACGTTATTACATTATAGTTTTAATGTAACTGACAACTTGTGTGTAATATTCTAAAAGGGTACCAAAACTTACGACGTTAGGACTATAATTTTATTATTTATGCGATTTTTTTCTTAAGTTAGGCTTAGCGACAAAAACGCCCCGTCCTGTAGGGAGTAGTCCTTACTCATTAACCCCGTCCCCAACGAGTGGTTTGCAGAAAATCACCCCGTCCTAAAAGGGTTAATGACATAATTATATAAAAATCACTCACATTGCACGCGTACAAACATACACTCAGAAATGCTGGTGTCATGAGGAAAAGAGAAAACTCGTGTACCACCGTCCTAAGGGAAGGGGAAAGGAAGCCTCACAACGGGACAAAGAAGTCAAAGAAATTTCAAAAAAGAATATTTTACTGGAAGAGAAAGCTAATGCAACGCCGGGCTATGCAGCTAATTCCTTTATATAGCTATACATTATACTGAAAAATGCGATTTGTGTAAGATAATTTCAGCCACATTCTCTTGCTGTGTTTCACAGAGTTTCAGTGTTAAAATTATAAGTCCTTTAAGACATTTAGGGGGAAATGATTTATGATGTAGTTATAGTTAATTTGTAAAAAAATCGAGTTACAATTTGCCTGGCATGCAATAAATTTTCAATCACTTCTTGAATTTTACTTTTAGTTAACGTACGCTGTATCACTTCCATGGAAAAGGTCATACAACTCTTTCCAGTACCGACAACTTATTTCCCTACATTTTTAACACAAAATCCAAACAATATAAAAATAAATTTCTTCACATATGCCAAGGTAACCTACAGTTCAAGGCTAAGGACTCAAGGCTGGTGAGTCATACATTCGAGTCTAGTGGCGTTGAAACACCCACCGTGTAGATGGCCCGATGCACGCTAAATCTATCGAGGCTTAAACTACCTTCCATTCCTGTGGTGTGGAAAGGGAGTGCCAGCTCAAGTGCATCCTCGTCACTTGACCATGGTTCAAAATACGAGGTCCGTCTCTTTAAGCCCTAGCGTCGTTTTATAGTGTGACAGTAAAAAAATCTCACTTACTTCACTTATCAATTAGATATTCTATAAAAGCCATGCATGGAAACCAAAACAGAAGCGATCAATCAATAACTGCTTAACTTACAATTTTTTTTGGAAAAAATTGCAAAAAATCATCACATTTTTTTTATTTTATTGTTGAATACAAGGAAATGGAGCAAAACAAAATATGTAGGTTTTAAGTTGAATTTTTAATTTGTTACAGGAGTAAAAATTTGAATATTATATAGCTATCCCGAGTTATCTCGGGCAAATGGGGAAAAAAAGTTAAATATTAGTCTTTGTATGGCAGTTTTTGAAACAACGGACAACACTAAGTGATACCTGACATTCTATACACAGGTATCTGATATCTTTTCTAACTGTCCTACCTCTGGAATCGCTTTTACGGGAGCCCGCAGTCTCAATAAAGCTACAATCGTCTTTAATAAGGCTATATACAGGAGAATGACTTCCACTATTTCAAATGTCCACCTCTTCAAAAACACTAACTGAAAAATCATTACATTCGCTATCTTGCATCATCGGCATTACCTATTTTTTTCAATGCAACTATCCTTTTCTAAACATTAATAATTCACAAGCCAACGCACACTATATAAAAGGGAAAAAAGTGACCAGTCTTGCCGAAAGAATAGCGAAAACAACAAAACTTAGCAAACTGTCAATCAAAGCTGAATATTTCCTTTCATTTCCTCCAAGCCGAGTAAAACCGTGATCACACAAATCTTACTGACAAATTCTGCTTCACCCTAATTTTCTCGGGATAATAATTAACTGCAATATATATGAACCCGAGATAACTCGGAATAATAATAACTGCAATATATATGGACCCGAGATAACTACGGATAATCATGCAAGCGTTTAAATAGAGAACCAATAAGAAATATAGATGTTTGCCACTCGGAAATCACAATGGCTTCAAGTCTTAAAAGTACAATTATTTTTACTACTAGCCGCTTTTTCTGGCAATATGAATCCCGTGACCAGCTATACATGGTTTCAAGAAAAGAAACTCTTTTCGATTATATTGTATTTGAATAATGTGTCTTTTCTTTGAGATGGATATTTTTTCTATGTTGACCACTAACCTTTGTGAGTAGAGTTAGAACTGATGAAATTACTCATTTTTTTGCTTGCTATATTAATTTATAAATATTAACATCAAAAAATCTTTGATTTGATTGAAAATGTAATCTCTATAGAGCATAAATTTCAAGAAGTCATCAAGAAATTATAATTTCTTCTTGACATGTATTTGAATTTATTCTTCAATCTACTCTATTAAAATTCGTAGGGTAACAAACGCATCTATGTATGTCGCTTTGTATGTACATCAATATTCTCACGAACCGCACGACGCAGAAACTCGTCGAAGGTACCAAAAGATGGGGAATAATCCGAGGAATTCTTTTTTGCCATTTATATTCCGACATAGCAATTAGTTAAAAGATATTATATAAAAATCTTAAAACACGTAATTGTTTTACTCCTGCGTGTTGTTTCTTCCGCCAACCGGAATGAAGAACCGGGAAGTGAGAATTTTTTTTTTTTTTTTTTTTTTTTACCCCCGACGTTTTTAAAACATGATCTAATTTTATCTGAGAGACTCAGACAAAAAAAATTACAGAATCGGTAAGATCACTTTTTTTCGCTATGGTATGCTACAATTTTTTTAAACAAAATAATGCTATTTTCTATTTTTTTACGATTTTTTCTAAAATGAGTCAAAATTGATACGTTTTTATGAAAATGATTTCTAAACCGTTCCGCTTGAATTTTCTTTCCCTTTAATGAAATGATATTCTATAATAAAAAAATCATGATTTTCTCTTTTAGAATCAGTCATTTAAAAAATAAAATGTCAAAAAAAAAATTTACGATTTTTAAAAAGTACTCCAAATTTTAATTAAATATTTAATAAATTCGTTATTTACAAAATGAATATCACACAAAACTTTTTTTTCCACTTGTAGAACAATATTATCCAAAATCTGTCCAAAGATTGATAAATATGCTTGGAAATCACTGTTTTTAAAAATTTGTTTGTGTTTTTCGTTTTTTACCCTCTTTGCAAGAGTTAATCACTCACAATGTATTATTAATATTTTATTTTTTTGTTTAAAAATTACCGTAGTTTGCAATCGATATGTGAAGTTTGAATGCATTCACTTAAAAATGAAGTCCTAAAAAAATTGAAACTTTAACAAAGAACGCAATTTCACAATAGCCAAGGGTTTGGCGGCGAAAACCTTTTTGGCACCAAATAAGAATCTTTCCCCCTGAGGACTTCACGTTTGATGAAAGGTTACACTAGAAAAGAGGATATTTATAAATAATGAAAATCACCAGATTTGGCGAAATTGAATATCTTTTCCTTTTATTTTAAAGGTCTTTTCACTCCAATTTCCATGAAGTTCATGGCACGTTCGGCAGAGCGCTTGATTACTACTGATATTACCCGGGTTCAAAACCACATCATCGCTTAATCTTTAAGAATTTTTGAAATTTTATTCACGTGTTTAATAACTTCACCGTCAATTTTGTAATGGGATGGAACATTTCTTTCGCCCTGATACGGTATTTTTTTTTTTTTTTACTGAACAACCCTACTTTACATATTTTATGTTTTTTTTCTAAAATGAGTCAATATCGATGCTTTCATATGAAAGTGATTGTTGTCACTCCTAATAAGTTTCGTATTTCCTGTTTGAACTCATTTATTATCTGCATTGTATCGTTTTCCTACTTAAAATAAGGCAACTAAGTAGTAGAGTTTTAGTTTAATTAAAAAATTCGCGGAATTTGTTCTTTACGTTGTGTTAAGTTAATTTACATTATGTTTACAAAATAAGAAAGTATTTTAAGTGTATTTCATCTCGAAGATGTACGTGTTACAGCTATTCTGTCGAACTTCTTCATGTAAATAGCCTCATTAGCAACTCTGTCTTGGGAATGTGAAATAAAACGTATTTGAAAACCAAAGAAGCGATCTGAGTTATAACATCTGGCGTCCGTGACAGGACAGAATACTGTAATTTAGCCAACCTGAAGTATCCAAATTTACGCCCTGCATTATTACTTTTTAAAGGTAAAGTGATTAATTTATGAATTTATTTAATTTTTTTATTGCTTCTGCGTTATTTATAAGAAGTTCTGTCTCGTTTTGAGTGTTTGAGATAAATTTAAGATACGTTCGAAGTAAGTAAAATGACTCGAGATTCAGAAAAAAAGGAGAATGAGGCTGAAGTAAAAATTGAAGTTAAATAAGGAAGCTAAGTTAAAAGCTGAAAGAGCTAGTTTACGCCGTCTGTTTACCGTAGCGGCTAATTCTTTTGATGATATCCATCGTAGTATGAATAGGGAAAAGAACATTGACATTCAGTTCAGTGAAATTTACGAAAAAGCAGAACGTTTATTTAAAGTAGATCAAGAAATTAAGGAAATAATTAATTTTTCTGATGAAGAATATGATACAATGGAATCGTACAGGGACAGATTTACTGAAATAAGGGTTATATACTAGAAGAATTATAACAAACATGATGAAATTTCAAGTGAGATTGCACCGGATAATTTGAAACTCCCTAAATTAAGTTTAAAAGAGTATGATCTTATGCCTAGGTCATGGATTGCATTTTGGGGTTAATTTTGCCGGGTTCATGAAGATAAGAGAAGAAGATAAGTTTCAATACCTACTTTCTTCGTTAAAACCAAGAACTAAAGCACGCCATACTGCTGAAAGTTATCCTCCTTCTAAAGGCAATTATTTAAAAGTTATTGACCATTTAAAGTCTCGATTTCGAAGAAAAGATTTATTGATTGAAGTTTATATTTGAGATTTATTAGCCTTGGTAAATAGTAAATCTTATATCAAGCTAACTGACTTGTACGATAAACTTGGCTCTTGTTTAAGAGCTTTAGAAACATTAGGTGTAACAACATCTAATTATGCTGCTATGTTTTATCCTGTTGTAGAAACATGTCTACCAGTAGAGATTTTAAAAGCTTGGGATAGGTATAGACTCAATAGAGAAGTCAAAGAAGAGGATCCTGTCCTTACAAAAGAAAAGGTTCCAGAAAATCTGATGTCTTTCTTACGTCACGAAGTAGAAGGTGAAGAACACCGTGCTTTAGCAGAAACTGCATTTGGAAGTGGAATAAAACGGAAGGACTCTCATAAATAAGTACAGAAAGATGAACCTACTGCTGCTACTCTTTTTGCAATACTTTGGCAGGAAAAATTTGCTGTGTTTTCTGCGACCGCTCTCATCCAAGTCAAGAGTGTCAGAAACTATCGTCCATGAATTATGAAGATAGAAAATCACAAGTTAGGCACAAGAGGTGCTGCCTAGTCTGCCTGAAACCTGGTTATATGACAGAGAAATGTCACAGTAATGTAAAATGTTTAATTTGTGAAAGAAGTCATTATGCATTGCTTTGCCCAGATTTACGATAATATACGAGCTCTTACTCAAAAGGCAAAGTAGCTGATGAAGAACAAAAATCTGCAAAAGTCTTGCTGACAAATCTTCCACCAGAGCGTGAGATATATTTGAAAACAATTACTGTCAGGTGACGTCACAAGGGCAAAGAATTGTGTGTGCGAGTATTAATGGATGATGGATCTCATCGTTCCTATATGGAAAAGAGTTTAGCTGCCGAGTTGAATCTTTCTCTCTCTCTCTCTCTCACCTTCCGGAAATGAAATATTATCTCAATGACTCTTTGGCGGTGAAATTTCTCCTGCTGCTGAACATGGTTGATTTACTGTCACTGTTGAAAGTTTAGAATATTCTACTTCAGTGTCTCTTCTCGATCAACCGAAGATCTTCTCAACTTTACCTAGAATACGTGATGAAAATTTACTTGCGGAGCTTGCTTCTCGAGGCATCAAGTTAACAGATGTTGGAAGAGATACGCCTCCCATAAGAATTCTTTTAGGGGCTGATGTGCTGGAAGCATTCTAACTGAAAGAATAGAGATACTTACATCTGAAGTGTCAGATATAGAAACTTTATTCGTCTGGACAATTTTAGGATTAGGAAAAAAGAAGCAAGTAGTTAACATGGTAGCATTGACTTTGCAAAATATGGAGTTACCTAAGATCTAGGATTTAGAAGTTTTAGACATAAAGGACCCAGTATAACGAAAAAATAAGACCCTTCTTGAAGAAAAAACTTTGATACATTTCAAGGAGACCATAAAAGTTGGAGAAGACCGACGGTATGAAGTATCTTTACCTTGGCTGGCTGGACACCCACCTGTATATGATATGTATGACGTAGCTGAATCTAGACTACGTTCAGCAACAAAACGTTTATTGAAAGAAAATATTTACGAAGTCTATATGATGATATTTTAAGACAATGGCAAAAGGAAGGTATAATAGAAGCTATACCAAAGACTGAAGTTTCGAAGCCAGGCCATTTTCTTCCTCATAGACCAGTCATCAAATCATCAAGCGCTACAACTAAAGTTCGCCCCGTCTTTGATGCTTCTTTCAAACGTCCAGAGTATGCTTCTCTTAAGGAATGTTTGAGTGTTGGGCCCAGTCTTTCGAAGCAGATTCCTCCACTTTTGTTAAGATTTCGTACAGGTGCTATAGGAGTTACAGCAGATATAAAACAAGCCTTCTTGCAATTGCCTGTCAAACCTGAAGACCGTGATTATTTGAGATTCTTGTGATGGAATACGGAAGATAAATCCAAATTAGAATTCTTTAGACATTATCGAGTTGTCTTTGGAGTGACATGAAGCCCATTTCTCTTAAATGCTAGTATTCGTCACCACCTTAATTCAGCTGAGTTTCAACTTGAATCTCTTCAACAGACTATCGAGAAACTTAAGAAAGGTTTCTATGTGGATAATTTAACAATTAGTGTGGAAAATCAAGAAGAATTGGTGAAGTTCAAGACACAAACAATGGAAATAAGGACGGCAGCAACATTTGAATTAAGATGTTGGTTTCACACAGGAGCTCAAGATCAAGAAAGTCAAAACGTATTAGACCTTAAATGGGATACGGAAACTGACGAGCTTTATTGCGTTAGTCCTGAAACTGATATAGGATTCAATGAAAATATTTTCAAGAGAAAACTGCTTTCCATTGTTAACAGTATATATGACCTAATTTGATTTACCTCACCTGCTACACTTTTACCAAAAAAAAAAAAAAAAAAAAGTTATTACTGCAAGAAGCCTAGCGAAACAAACTGGACTGGGATGAGGATTTGCCATC
Organism: Trichonephila clavipes; assembly: GCA_019973935.1. Classification (NCBI taxonomy): domain Eukaryota; kingdom Metazoa; phylum Arthropoda; class Arachnida; order Araneae; family Nephilidae; genus Trichonephila; species Trichonephila clavipes. Next base: position 27,448 of record BMAU01021149.1, read on the forward strand.
CGATTTGCAATTACGTTATCAACGATGCGCTGAACATTTGAATATTATCTAAAAATGTAGAATCCCTCGTAGGATGTTGCATGGTACTTTCAAACAGGTTACCTTACACATATTTACGGATGCTACGGCTATAGGTTATGCCTGCTGTGCCTATTTACGATATGTAGAAGAAGACAAAGTGAAAGTTTCATTAGTTTCAGCAAAGGCTAGAGTTGCTCCTGTTCAGAGACCAACAATTCCTTGACTAGAGCTTTTAGGAGCTACAATTGCTTCAACTATATTAGAAACTCTGAATTCGACTTTAAAGACGTATTTTTGGACTGATTCCATGACAGTATTAGGATGGATTACTAACTCGGAACCCTGGAATACATTTGTGGGGAAAAGAGTGAGATAAATACGAAAATTGACAAATGTAGAAGATTGGAGATTTGTCCCTGGAGATCTTAATCCAGCAGATCTGCCTTCCCGTTCATGTGATTGGTCTCAACTTTTCCGGAGTCAATGGTGTAAGGGTCCAAAGTGGCTCTACGAAAGTCCAGAATGTTGGCCATACACTGAGATTACTCTTCCACAAGAAGCCCTGCTAGAGAGACGAAAATCTGTTGCAGTGAACTTAACAATTGATACCAACGATAATTTTGGAAATAGATTTTTGTATATTTCCAGCTACCCAAAAATCATACACATGACAGCTTGGGTATTGAGATTTTGCCATTATCTCAAAGCAAATTCACACAAGTTGAGAAAGGAGCTAACATTTCAAGAAATTCAAATGGCCGAAGAAGCTGTAATACGAATAATAAAAGCAGAATGGTCATCTGAAATGCAAGAGAAGTATAGCAAAATCATTCACTTCTACGAAGAAAATAAAATATTGAAGGTTAGATCAAGACTTATACTTGAAGAAGATGCTGAGGACTTTGTTAGACCCACCATTCTTCTATTGTTAGAAGACTCATAGAATATACTCATAAAACACTTCAGCACGCTGGAGTACAAACTACACTGTCTCATCTACGTGAAAGATTCTGGATTCCTCGGGGCCGAAGGATTGTTAGAGAAGTTTTGCATAAGTGTTTGACTTGCAAGATATATTCTTCAAACCCTTAGTACCAGATGGTTCTGCTCCACTTCCTCTTGAGAGAATAAATCGTGTTGCTTCTTTTGAAGTGACTGGAGCTGATTTAGCAGGACCCTTATACTTGAAAGGAGGTCAAAAGGCATGGATAGTGATTTTTACGTGCGCAGTGTATCGTGTCATATATTTAGAATTAGTAACATCTATGTCTACTGAAGCATTTATGCAAGCTCTAAGGTGATTTTTTTGCAAGAAGAGGGAGAAGTTCTATTATGTATACAGATAACTGAACAAACTTTGTTGGAACATCGAGAGCTCTCAACACTCTAAATTGGCCAGAAATAGTAGCTGAATGTGCGATTCAAAAGATCAAATGGAATCTCAATCCCCCATCCGCACCATGGTGTGGAGGTTGGTTGGAAAGAATAATTAGAGTACCGTTAAGCAACTTTTGAGAAAGGTCGTGCATGTGTGACTTACGTGGAAATGGAGACTTTGCTATGCGAGTGTGAAAGCATTGTCAATGGACGTCCACTCCCATACATTTATGATGATCCTAGTGAATAAAGGGTTATCAAACCTTCAGATTTCATACAAGACATAAAGGGAAATGAAACTGTGGACTTAGACATCGTAGATGCTAGACATTTTCGAAAACGCATTCGTTACTTTCAAAACCTACGTTTTCAACTACGTCAACGATTTCAAAGAGAGTATTCAGCCGAGCTCATACGAAATCCACAATTATCTTTAAAACGGCATAATTTGTCACCTAGTGATATTGTTCTTATTGGCTCAAACAGTACGAAACGCTTAAATTGGCCTTTGAGAAGAGTCATCGAATTATTTAGAGGCAAGGATAATATCGAACGAGTAGTCAGATTACGTGTAGTAAATGGAGAGATCATTAATCCGATTCAACGAATCTACCCTCTGGAAATAGATTCTGCAGAATTTACCAAAAGTGTACCAGAGAATGTTGAAAGTGCTACAGAGACTATTGATGATGTTGATCACGAACACATTCCTCCAGAGGAGCAATCTGAAAAACTTCGTATAGAACAATCACAGTCTGTGGAGAAAACAAGGTTTGGTCGACGTATTGTTCCTGTGAAACGATTGGACTCGTAAAGTGAAATTATGACTTTAATTTCAGTGTGCATTTGATAATTGTAATATCAATTTAAATTTGCTTAGAAGTAGAAATGTGTGTTATATTCGTTAACTATTTAGATTTTTTAAGTATTGCAACTTTCATGTATATTTCATATAATTTCTTGTTTCATTTTGTATTGCTTTGGCTACATTTGATCGCAATACAAAAGGTGGGATGATGTTGCCCTTCCTAATAAGTTTCGTATTTCCTGTTTGAACTCATTTATTATCTGCATTGTATCGTTTTCTTACTTGAAATCTGGCAACTAAGTATAGTAGAGTTTTAGTTTCATTAAAAAAATTCATGGAACTTGTCCGTTACGTTGTGTTAAGTTAATTTACATTATGTTTACGAAATAAGAAAGTATTTTAAGTGTATTTCATCTCGAAGATGTACATATTACAACTAACAACTATTCTGTCAAACTTCTTCATGTAAATAGCCTCATTATCAACTCTGTCTTGTAAATGTGAAATAAAACGTATATTTGAAAACCAAAGAAGCGATCTGAGTCATAACAGTGATTTTTAAGAAACTCATACTTAGATCTCTTAGAATTAGTGATTTTAAAAAAATAAAATGCCCCAAACTTGTTTTTACGAATTTTTAAAAGACACTCAAAATATAAATATTTAATAACTTTTTATCAAATTCAAATATTTAATAACTTCTTCTTAAATTCAAATTTTTAACAACTTCTTCATTTATAAAAATACTTGCGTGACAATTTTCTCCGTGTAAAGAACATTTCAAAAAATGCTCACAATTTTAATTCACCATTTAATATAATTGTGAAATTTTATAATTATAAAATATCTACTTTTTGGCTTTTTTGAACATACAACTATTCTTAAAATAGGTAAATATTTGTTTCCGGGTGCTTAAAAATTGCAAAGTGAGTGAGTGAATATTAAAATCGCACTGTTCACATACTCGAGAGCTTTTGGCGACGGATTTCGAAATTTTGAACCATGGTCAAGTGAAGAGGATGAGACTTGAGCTGGCTCCCATCTCTCTTAATTACCATATCACATCAACGCTAGAACCTTTATGCTCTCTACAGATTCAACGTGCATCACTTCTCTTAGCAGTGGTTCTTCAGTGGTAGCTAAAGTTTTAAGAGAACAGTAATAATTAATTATGGGAATTTACCATGAGAATTTTGAAATGACGTTAATATAGCAATCACACACACACAAACACACACCTGGAAGGTCTGATAGCGAGGTGGGAAGGGGAATTTCCATGACAATATGTTATGCATTCAAAAATGTTCGTGCAATGCCGGGGGAAAGAAACTTGTCTGACAAAGAAAAGAAGCGAATTAATTTCGAAACGGAGAGCTTTAATTTATAGACTTGGTAAAAGCCCATTTAACGCCGGGTAAGCGGAGGGGGAGGGTGGAAAAAAAGTAATTTTGAAAAGAACATTAGAGAAGTGCTGATTCTGTAAAAGGAAGGGAAAATTTATAAAAGTAGAGAAAGCCCGTGCAACGCTGGGCCATGCATCTAGTAAATAATAAATGAACTTTATTCCTTCCTCCGTGGCCTTGCAGACCAGGGTGGGTGTTCGCCTTTAAGAAGCCTTTTCCAGGCTAGCCTTTTTCCTGTTTATGTTAACCAATTCTTAGTCCTCAAAATTAGAAGATCTTTTTCTATGCCATCAAGCCATCTAAGATTTAGTAATATATATATTAGCTTCTTAATTCAAATACAAATGATTTCTCACAAAATTTTTTTAAGTGGTAAAATTGCATTATGTAGTCTCGTAACTACATGGAGTAAATTTTATATAAACCTTTTGGTTTCATCCTGACGTTGTTTTTCTTCATCAAGATCATTCCCTATAGATTGACATTTTATTTGTTTGCCTAAGGTAGAGGTGGACAATTGTTTCGCTCCAAGGACTGATTGTAGAAGCTCCCTCCTTTCAAAATTATTGCATACATTATTTATTTCTTACATATCAGGAAGTGTATAAAGTGTACTGTAAAATTTTAAATACAAGTGAAATTAAACAGTGGCTGTTTAATTCAACTTATGGAGTATGCTAATTTTTAATCCCATTAAATTTTTGAATCACTTTCATGAGACAAATATACTTTATCAATTTTGCCTTACTTTTTTTAAATCAGGAATGAAATTGCTTGTTGAAATTTTCATCAAAGCATGCAAATTATTGTCAGTCAGCTTGTATTTATACTCACTTTTGTTGATCTTAAATCAAGAAAAACTTTGCTCACAACTCAGATTGACCCTAACATGGAGATTTGAATGTTTATTTGGTGTTCTGACTGTGTGTGTGTCTTAGATGCCACAAAAATATTCAATACGAGCAACATGTGGCCCGCTGGATCGTTATTTGCTTACCCCTGGAGTAGGGGAAATTTCGTGTTAAGTGTGTCAAAGTAAGTAAGAAAAACACAGCTGTATACATACAACACATTTATCAACAATTAAAGATCAGTTACATTGTAAACATATGTATACATAAAGACATCGTCTCATAAAAGTTATATTAGACATAATAACATGACATTGAGGTATACAAATAGTTATCAAAATACTGGAAACACTTGCAAATTAAATAACATTTTTAATGCACTTCGTAAGCATTAAATATAATAATAACTAACAGTTTTTTATAAAAAGAAATGTATATATTCTGGTAGCATGTGGTAGTTTTATTGAAATTCTGTAAGTTTTTGAGCTTTTCAAAACCATAAATTGTCTGACCTCTCAGCTTTTCAAAGATGCCAAATTCTAAGAGCCCGTCTAGCTGGAACAAGTGTGACCGAAACATCCCAACTTTTAGGGATGGTGTCTAAAGTCATTACAGCATTCACAGAGCATGACAATGCAAGATCGGCAAAGGAAAATAGTGGATAAATAAAGAATTTTAGTGAAAGAAACCGACGGATATTGAAGTGGATTCCAATGTCTACAAAGCGAACAACTGCAACAGAAGTGACCGCAAAGCTCAATCTGCATCTAGATTCTCCAGTGTCAATGATTATAATGAGAGGCCACCTTCATAAACAGAATATTTATGGCAGGGCATTAGTTCCCAAGCCACTTGTTACAGATTTTAATGCCAAACTTCGTCTACAATGGAGCTACATTCACAAAACCTGGGCGATTGATAAGTGGGAGAAAGTAATATGGTCTGATAAAATGTCGTTCACACTTTTCACTACAGCAGAACGGGTTCACGTTTTGAAGACATCTGCACAAACTCCTTCCAGCCGTCAAACATAGAAGTGGAAGCACAAACACTATTCAGTATCCCCATTCTAAATTAAATTTCTCCTATAAAGCGGCAGAGTGTATTTTGCCTTTAAAATCGCCGTAATACTACATAATTACTTAATTCCTACATTGAACAACATTCAAATGCCCCCCCTTTTTGCTTTTCATTAAAACTGGGTCAGTGCCAAAAGCTGTCCGCCATCTGTTTTCAATCCCCCTCTGCGGCTGCAGAGCTTTGGCTGTTTATCAGCCTTCTCACCTGCGCTGTTCCATTCTTGCCCCCACCCAACCCCGTAACGTTACTTTTTGTTTTGTTTCGGCCGGCTGCTTCCTCTCCACTGCCTCCATAAGAAAAGCCTCTTTCTGATATTGGTCGTTCTTTTTCACCCTTCTCTGGCTTACTAGGCATACGCGATCTACGATGGCACCCGATTCATCTAATTTTCGTTTCGTTCATAGAAGTGGATTTGTCATGATATGGGCAGCCGTATAGTGAGTTTCAGCTTCACCAATCGTAACGCTGAAATGAAGGATCACTGGGGAGATGTATAAAGAAATTTTAGCTGCAGACCCTTCCCATGATGCAAACTTTGTTTCCTGTAGGAAATTGAACGTCCCAGGCTGATAATTCACCAATCCATGCAACGGGACTTGTACAATTATTGCTTGATGAACAAGAAGATGAATTCAAACATCTACATTGGTCCACACAGCCACCTGACCTCAATATAATTTAAACGTTGTGGTCTATTTTGGAGCATTCAACACGGAATTGACATCATCCACTGGCATTTATCTAAGAACACTTTCCCAATAACTCCATCAAGAATGGCTCAACATTCCTCTATTCAGCACTTGTATCAATCGATTACTTAAATAATCCAAGATGTATTACTTGCCAAAGGCGGTCGTACACCATACTGATAATGAATTCTTTGTAAATCTTTCCATTATTTTTATAACCACTCGTATATATACTGTTTAGAACACTTATTTATACAACTTTTTAATACTAAAAATTTAAAATATCATAGACCTTAAAGGTTGTTTTCTTCTGAATCTTAAGATCTTTTGTTTGTAAAAACATATAAATTCCAGCTTTCCCTTATCCACACTAATCATATTATTTTTTGAAAAAGATAAAATATGATACATCCAACTCTTTTTTACACAGCGTGTATAAGTTCGTTAGAAAAAGAAAAAGAAAATACATGAGACACACATATGATAAATATGGGGATATGTTCCATGACTTGTATGATAAAAAAGCTCTAAATATGTTCTCACGAAGCCGTGTAGAAAGAACAATAATGAAATCCATATTACATATTTATGAAAAAAAAATTCATTTTTATTGCAAAAAGAAAATTCAATTATGTGTAGTGAAAATTCAGTTAAGCATGCATTATGCATTAATGCATGCATTGAAATTAGTAATAACACTACTAGTACATAACAACTTTTCATCTCTATTTGATAACAAGCATGAACAATTATTGCGAAATGGATTAAAAATGCTCTCCTCAGTACATGCGTTAGATGTGTCAAGTGCATTTTTCATATTCTGCTTCACAAAACTTAACATTATGTTGAAATTTAATGCTAGCTTCATGCCAGGATCATAAGTAAGAAAATGGTGATTCGCCCTTTAAAAATAAACTAGTAATAAAAATCTATATTTTAACTATAGTTCTAAACGAAAAACCCGAAAGAGCAGCAAATATCTGTTCATATGGTAATGGCCCACATATTTCTTTTTTCATGAAATAAAAGTTATAAGAAAATTTTATTACTTAAAAATTTTATCACATATTTAACTAAAATAGGTATATATTTTGAATTAACTTTAATTCTAACTATTATATGTGTAAAATGTATTACGCAAAGAAACAACAGCATCTATTATATTAAAAATTTAGTGAAGAACTTGATTAGGTTATTGTGAAAACGTTCAATGATATAAAATGTCAGACAGTAATTTTTAATAGAAAAAAAACTTAGAAACAGAGACTCTCTCTCTCTCTAAAATCGCGAAAAATTGACTTATTTATTCGAATCTAAGCCACACTTTTTTCCCGATGTTCATAGTACTAAAAATCGGGTGCAGTTTAGAATCGTAGGGGGAAATTGAACAAGATACTGCCGGATAGAAAAAAAATACAGGTTCTCGTTTATTTTTAAAAGTTTTTAATACTGCTAGAATAATTTTTTTTTAATATTATTCTCTTCTTATTGATGCACCTTTATTTATTTATTTTTTATTTCGGAAAGTGAGTGAGTGAATATTAATGTCGCACTGATCAGCTACTCGAGGGCTTTTGGTGACGGGCCTCGTAAATTTGAACCGTGGTCAAGTGGCGAGGACGTCACCTGAGCTGGCACCAACCTCTCCCAACTAACACATCACACCAACGGAAGGACGTTTGAGCTCTCGATAGATTTCGCATGCATCGCTCCCCTACATGGTGGGTCTTCAGCGGTACCGGGCTCGAGTCCGTTACCTTGACCACTAGGCAACCAAGGCCATTTTTTACATCGTAAATATATCAGAATCAATAACATATTTTGCACTTTTTTTAATTTTTTTTCACAAAAACGTACTTAGAATTTGGGTGTGGCTTAGAATTTGTGCATAATTAATTGAAAAATAAGTGCTTGCTAATTAAATTAGAAAACAAGATTTGGTTAATAATTGTTCCAATGGTTTATGGAAAATTTTTACATCAAATATAAAATCTAGTTGATTTAAAAAAAATTATTTTTAGTTAAAAGAAAAAAATAATAATAATTGTATTATAATAATTAGATTAAAATTTTAATTTGTGAGCTTCAAGGAATAATAATTTGTGCTCATTAGTTAATTCCCAACTTTTGTTTAAGTATAAAATAAGTATACCTTCAATTCTGTATTCAGTCGCTTCACAGAATTTTAATATTTTTGTAGACATTTCTTCAATAACAGATAAAAAAAATCTAAGCAGCATAATTATAAATTATCGATATGAATGAATTCTTTAAAGCATACATGCAGAAAATATTTAAAAATTTCCTAAATAGGAAAGTTCATTAGATTTGAGATGTTAAATCTCTGTACATCATAAATCTTTTTCATTGCCCACTAATTTTCACAATTTGCAGGTTACCATATTTCCAGTTGGCGACTGCATTTTAAAAAGATATCGCCAAAAATAAGTATTCGTAGCCAAGAATAAATTCACTTTTCAAACCGTGGTGGCGCCATCTGTTTGAGATAGTTCGAACTACGCCAAAAATAATTCAAAATGAATTTAAAATTTTAAAAAAGTTCATTAATAAAAGCATAAAACTTAGTTCTGGCTACACCAGTCAATAGAGGGAAGCATGCTTTCTGATATACTATTTAATTCTACTCGAAAAAATAATTTTGTATGTGTGTTAAAATGTGCTTCGCGTTTTCACCTCCTATACTTTAACATAGAAAATTCAAATTTCATTTTGTAATAATGCTGAAAACTGTGTGTTTTTATGAAAAATCAAAATTCAAAGAACCCTATCCTTTAAACAAATTCTTTTCTTTATATCTCTAAAAGTTTTTATTATTATTGGAGCTTTTTCCTGCCCACAAATATGCTTCCCGTTTGATCCCTATTCTTTAACATTGACCGAAAACAGCCTTAAGAAAATTTCTCAAGTATACTGTGATAAACGAGCTGTCGCATTTATCGGTGTTTGGGGGTTAGAATAAAGATCAGCCATAGCCAATACAATTCTAATTTATTGTACTTTCGCATAATTTAGCAAACAGGGGTAGGAAAGGGACACTTCTAAGTTTAGGAGCAATTATACGGCAGGAAGGATACCTAATACTTAAATATAATTAAATTAACTTACTATTGGGATGCTTTGGTTATCTACGCTCCAAATTATCGTAATTCCGTTCTCAGTTGTGTTCGACCATCGGTTGTCATTTTATTCAATTCTAACTTTATTGACTAAATCGTCAATTAACAATCTTGGACTATTCAGCAAGTAATCGACGAGCAATTCTCAGCTAAATTTCAACTAACCACTAATTTCGAGTACATAAAAGTTAATGCTTAAATATAACTCTTATATTTAAGATTTACATAAATCATGTCTTCTTCTTCGGGAGAAAGTTTTCAATAAAACAACATTTAAAAGAAAGCAATTTACCCCGAGAGGATTAGTGAAGGCCCTTGGATTGACCCGATGAGAAATTTAACGTTTTTAAAATGTTTCCATGTGGAATTTAATCATTTATCTTGTTTCGAAGTACTTTCTCATAAATTTCTTAAATAACTGACATATTTCTTAAGTGTGACTTTTTTTATGCGGTCCCTATCCGCCGCAAAAAAAGGGCTTTTGTTGTATGTCCCCAAAATTGTTAGCTATATGTAAGTACTTATAAAATTTTCGAATATTTGTTTTTTTTTTTTTTTTTGGCGATTTCTTTCATGTGGTCCCTATCTACCGCACAAAATAGGTTTAACTGTATATGCTATATATTAAGAGCAACATACTACATTACTATTCGCATATTGTTTATTTCTTAAAGAAATATTCAGCAACATTTACCTATCTGCATATACGAATTCATCACTCAGTAAAGAACACGATATACATTTTAACCGACCAGTAGAACAGTGCTTCTCAAACTGTGGGGCGCGCCCCCGGGGGGCGCGATAACCCTTCAAGGGGGGCGCGAGCATCTTGAAAATATAAAAGGCTTAAAAATTATTTTTTGGAATGAAGTAAAACAAAATGCTTTCTGATAAAATAAAAAATACACATTTTGCACTGATATAAATTATATATATCATCTGGTTTTCCACTTTCAAAAGATTCCACTTCAAACGCTCATTAGCTATCTTTGATCTCAAAACAAAATAAAAAAAATATTTTGTTTGCTTTGCTGTAATCCTGCGATGAGAGATTTTTTTATTACGTTTCTTGTAACCTCTAGAATAGTACTTTTGATTATCATCTCTTTGACCTTCAAACTTACTGGTATGCTTAACTCCGTCTACTTTTCTTTTGGGAAAGTTGTAAATAATATTTTTCTGTTGCTTTTTCCCCCATGTAAATGAGTTTTATGATGTATGGATAAGCATATTGAGCACTTTGAAGGATTAATTGGCCAAGATGTATTTTATGAGTAATCTGAAATTGCATTATAAAAAACGTTTTACTCAATTATTTTTTTATAACTGACATCGATGTTTTTGTATCGAATACATTTTTTTCATGGGAGCGGTCGCATGAGGCGCTGAATCACTCCAAATTCTGGTAAAACTGTTTATTCGTTAACAGTTTCTTGACAGTATCCTCCGATATGACAGTCTTAATGGAACCTAAAATGAATTTGTCACATTTATGCCTCTTTTTTGAGAGTGCCAAACGGTTTTTTACAATCAAGGTACTTGTTTTGATCGAGTTCCCTTCACGACCACTTTTGTTCAGAAATATTTTCTATGAATATGCTATACTTTCCCCTACGATTAACTTTGTGGTTTTAATTGCTGTGTTGTATAACTTATTATGGTTTATAAATGTAAATGAGAAGAATATAAAAAAATGGGCATCTGTGATCTCTCTATTGAAGGAAGATGAAACTGATCAAGCAATTGAAGAACCTGATGAAATAATGCATATTAATCGTGATAGCGAAAGTAAATATGACAAGTGATAGACATGAAACGTTTGAGTTGAATTGTAATTTTCAAATGCTGCCTAAAGAACTCTATCAAGAAAATTAAGATATCAAGAAAACTAAGAAGCCATAAATGTAACACTTCGCCTTGTCAAAAAGACACAAGCAAGAAAAGGTTACACATGCTATTTGTAGATCATCGAAGAATAGAAAAATTACAATAACGTGAGCAAAATATGACAGTTTTGATTGCAAATAACGTTCTTGTATTGTTAGTGAAAAGTGTCTGTGATTTATGTTCTTTATTAAGGTAACGCACATTTGGAACGGTTTCTTTAGTTTTATTGGATTTTTTCTCAAATCATCAAAGAAAAATTAAAAAGTCCTTTAAAGTAGGTAAGTATATTTTCTCTTAGTTAAATTATTCACTGCAATTTTGTGATTTTTATCGAGCACAGAAAAAATTAATTATAAAAAAAAAGGATTGGGGTGACTTGGTGAAGTGATCGCGCGACCATTAACGTTAGTGTGGAGTGGGCGCCTGCTTCCGGGTTAAAACATTTTGAAGGTTTCTCGCTTTAAATATTAAAAATAGCACAATTATTCTTCATTGGAATTTTTCACTCGTTTTTTTTTATTTAATATTAATTCTAAAGGCTAATTCTGTGAGGCTTAAAATTACAGTTCGTTTTAAACTATTTATAATAGGAGCATTCATTTAAAAAATCATTTTATATTTTTTAATGCATTGTTGTGCACTTGGTTTTACTCTTCTTACAATTAAGCTATTATATCAAGAATAATGTATTATTTTTTAAAAAAATAATCGCAGAACGGGTATTTCAGCCAGTGTACTTATAAATGTATCAGTGCTGCACAATGTATTTTATAACTAATTTATTAATACTAATTTAAGAGCAAGTTTAATTATTATTAGTGACTTCCATGGGCTTGTCTTGCAGAGCAAAGGTTTTCAAATGAAGGCTTAATATTAGAAATTGACACTCTGAGTTCTTTTTCTATATTTAGCTGAGATCTATATTTTGTCTTCAAAGCAGCCACCGCAGAAAATCCGGTTTCACAAAGGTACGGTGTTGAAAACGGTAAAAGTATACGAAATGCTTTTGTTTTCAGTTCAGAAAATTCATCATCTACTTCTGCCCAAAATTGAAAGAGAGTTTTATTACAAAATTGTCCTTTAATTTCGCCACTAGATGTGAAATCTATGAAACTTTCTTCTTCGGTAGTGGAGAGCCCTTCTGGGGTATTTTGAAATGGATCTCTCACTCATTCGTAACTTGCTATCAAGTTGTCCTCAGCAAAAAAATATTTTTTTAAATTTTTTGCTAACATAGCTAAATGATATTCAATAGTTTTATAAACAACTTCCACATGTTGTTCTTCAGTTTTGTAAGTTTTTACACATTTATCCGCATTTTCAAACATTTCTAGTTTTTTTTTTTTTTTTGCTTTAAATTTCGGCTCCATAATTCTAATTTTCTACAAAAAGCATCAATTTTATCACTCGTGTCAAACATATGTACATTTGATCCTTGAAGTTGAAGATTCAATATATTTAATTTCTCAAATATATCGACTAAGTAGCTCAACTTCATCAGAAATAAACCATCTCGAAATTTCTCAGCTTCCGGTAGGTTTTCCTCTTCTAGAAAAATGGTAATTTCATTTCTTAATTCATAAACACGTTGTAAAAATTTCCCGCGTGATAACCATCTTGCTTCACAATAAAATAGCAACGATGAATGCACTGCGCCCATGTCTTTGCAAAGTCCAGAAAAGATTCTTGATTTTAGGGGTCTCATTTTTATGTAATTTACTACAGTCACAACTATCATTAGCACAATATTCAGGCCAGGACTAATTTCTTTGGAAGCCAGAGCTTCTCTGTGGATCATACAATGTGTCCAGATGCACAGTGGAGATTTTTGTTTCACAAGTGCTTGTATACTTTTAAATCTTCCTGACACTGTACGAGCACCATCGGTGCATATTCCGACACAATTTTTCCACTCTATATTTGCCTCGTTTATAAAATTATTTAAAATATCAAATAATGCTATTGCTGTTGCTTTAAGTTTTATTGGTTTACAAAAAGTAGTTCTTCTACCGCTGACATACCATCCCAAAATCGAACATACGCAATGAAATGAGCATCTTTATTGCTATCCGTTGCCTCGTCAAGCTGAATTGAAAACAATTTATCACGCAACTTACCGAAAAGCTGTTGCTCTACATCTTCAGCCAAGCGATATCATCAATTCGACGGGAAACAGTATCATTTGATAGGGGTATGAACTGCAACTCTTTGGCAAAATTGTCTCCAAACATAGTTTCTACAATCTCAATTGCTGCAGGCAAAATAAGCTCTTCGGCAATAGTGTGAGGCTTTTTACATCTGGCTATTTTATATGATACTTTGTAAGAAGTAAGTAAAGCTTTTTCATTCACTGACAAAGTTTTTTTTTAAAAATGTTTTTTGTTTTCCATATGATTTTAATTTTGATTCAAAGAACTCTCGAGGTTTGTTAATGTACTCACCATGAAGCGTTTCGAAATGTCTTTTAAGTTTATTAGGTTTCATACTGTCTGCTGCCAATATTTTTTGAGCAAATAACACACAGGGCTTTTCTTCTCCATTTACTTCATTAATGGTAAATCCAAAATTCAAGTATTCTTGAGAATATTTCCTTGATTTAATTTTCGGAACTATGCTCGTCTGTGCACTTGTTGATGCTTTATTATCGTCGAATGTTCGCTTACGACTTAAAAATTTATCCATGATTTTTTTTTGTTCCAATTTTCTGCAGTAATACTTAATAGTGTGAATTACAACTAACGCGCAAATTATAAAATGTACATTTAAGATAGATTTGGTAGCTATAGAAGCATCGAATGGACCAAGACTGATTGGAATTGTACGAGGTACAGCATTATTACATGTTTTGCGCAGACGTCCGATAGTTTGGCCAGACTCACGCAGACGCTCGCGAGAATGCCAGATGTGATGGATATGAGAGAGCGCAACATAAAGTACACTATTTTTCAATTTCTACTATAAGTTCACTCTCTCATATATATCTTGTTCAAATTTTCAATCGTTGATAAAATACTTTCTATTCATTCATTTAAGTTTAAACTCATTTTGTAAAACTTGTAGAGGGTGACACTTCATGTTAATACAGTTCTTTCAAATTTTAATTCATTAATTAAATTAAAAAAAATAATAAATAGTAACAAACAAAAATTATAGTCCAAAAGCATTTATAGAAAGGAAAACTTTTCGTGCTGTCCCCTGTAACGCAATGGATAGCGCGCTGGGCTTCTAATCTGAAGGACGGTAGTTCGAATTCCATCCGAGATGGCCTAATTTCTAAGAATGTGTGTGATTTCTTCTTTACTTTACTATTTTCTTACACTAATTAAATTTAATTAATGAATAAATAGTAACGAAAAAAGAATATTCCAATACCCCATATATAGAAAAGAAAAGGAAAAATTGCAAGGAAAATCGCTTTCTCTTTTGTCGCTTAACATTGTGATTCTGTCATATGTATTACATATTTGTATTAATTGAAACTATTTAATAGAAAGTAACTAAAATAAGTTTTTCTTTGTTGGCCTAAGTAGGAATTGACTTAAAATTTATTTTTATATTACTTGTTCTAATGACATTTGTACTTTTAGAAATGCATGATGGACGAAATAAATTTTTAATTAAATGTCATTTTGCAATCTGTCCCAATTTAAAAAATGAGAGAAAGGAAAAATAACATAACATTATAATTATTACTTAAAAGTAATTTGCTTAAAATATATATTATATAAAAGTAACGTATACAAAATTTAATAATCAAAGTGCATTATTTTTGCATTCAATACATTATTTAGGGGGGATGAAAATTATTATTGAAAATTGGGTCGCCAGTAGTGAAAGTTTGAGAAGTACTGTCTTAATTAATTTATTTATTTTGCAAAAAAGTAGTATACAAACTGTAATACTTATGCTATTAATTTGTATGGTTTATAATTAAGATCGCGTATAGTAGCTTTAGCGTCAAAGTGCATTATTATTACATTCAGTACATTATTAATGTATAAGGGGGGGCGCGATAAAAATTGTGATTGAAAAGGGGGGCTCCAGTATTGAAAGTTTGAGAAGCACTGCAGTAGGAGTAATAAATAACCACTTCGCATTTTATGGCATTCTGAAAAGGTAATAAAAAAGCTTTGAAATGACGTGTAAATGCAAGAACAACCCGAGTCATTTTTGAATGTTAGTGAAAATAACAGATTTCATGATATAAATCACTTATGGAATTACTAATGCAGAAATTTTACACGAAGCTTGAAAGAGTAACGACAGCGCCTTGATACGACCCACACCCATCTATACATGTCAAGTTTAGTATATTAGAATAGGTGGTTCGTGCTTGTAGGTTGGAGACAGCGCACGTAGCTTCAGGGTCATTGTCCATTGTTTGGCCTCGGTCGGTATGTCTGTAAGTCATAATGGTCATATCAATCTCCCGTCGTGTGACAATTGACGGGACTGTCTGACTGAGGAGACTGACGCTTCGGGTGACAGCGGGAGAGTTTCTTCAAAGAAAGAAGGGTGACATGGTGGACAAAGTGTACAGATGTGTGGAGGAGCCGTCTGGAACCGGTGCATTCAAGAAGGACCAGATATAGCGATTGTTAGGTCCACGCCAATAGGGCGCTAATGAGTCTGAGGGCCGAGTGTAGATGTTTGTGTTCCTGCCAATGAGTAGTGGCCCACCCCTGGAGTTTAAAAGGACATTTTCAGGTGAGAAAGGGATCGGATTCGAGTCGAAAGTGGATTTTCCTGGAGTAAGAGGAAAGAAAAGTGGATGAACGCAGGCGGCGTTGCCTAACCTAACGAGTGGAACTACAAAGAACTACGGGGAAGCGTCCTTCGTAGAATGCAGAGTTTTATGGGATAATGAATTCCAACGTCTAAAAGATACTGATCACACCGGCTTGGCGCAAAGGGACATTTCCATGATTATCCCGAGTTATCTCGGGTTCATATATATTGCAGTTAATTATTATTCCGAGAAAACTCGAGCGAAGCATATTTTGTCAGTAAGATTTGTTTGATCACGGTTTTACTCGGCCTTGAGGAAATGAAAGGAAATATTCAGCTTTGATTAGAAGTTTGCTAAGTTTTGTTGTTTTCGCTATTCTTTCGGCAAGACTGGTCACTTGTTTTCCCTATTATATAGTGTACGTTGGCTTGTGAATTATTAATGTTTAGAAAAGGATAGTTGCATTGAAAAAAATAGTTAGGTAATGCCGATGATGCAAGATAGCGAATGCAATAATTTTTCAGTTAGTGTTTATGAAGAGGTGGACATTTGAAATAGTGGAAGTCATTCTCCTGTATATAGCCTTATTAAAGAAAATTGTAGCCTTATTGAGACAGTGGGCTCCCGTAAAAGCGATTGCAGAGTTAAGACAGAAAAGAGACCAGATACCAGAGAACAGAATGTCAGGTATCCTTTTTTTTTCATTTGCTAATATATAACTTTTTCTCCATTTTTCCATTCCGAGATAACTCGAGATAGTAAATTAATGTTAAAACTAAATGCTTTTATACCCGTAAAAACTTAATTTTCAACTTAAAATCTACATATTTTGTTTTGTTCCATTTCCTTATATTTAGCAATAAAATTAAAAAATATGATGACTTTTTGCAATTCAAATCTTTTAGAACGATAGTCTTGATCGTGAATGACAGATAAATAGGGGTAGAGCCCCCTACTTATATGCCATGATCAATAATATGCTTAAAACTGACTCTTTGTATCTTAGTTATCTTTTTCACCTACAACTTGCTGTTTTCTCATAAACGCTTACAAAACCCCTGGTATATACAAATTGGGAATTATTTTTGACTGAGCTTAGTACTGAAAGAAAGATAAGTTTCAATAACGCCTAAAATAACAGATGTCGCAATCCCCCACACACCATAATTCGAAGTGTCTGCACGACAGAAGGCACAACAGAAAAGGAACAGTCATTTATTTCGGCACTTTTTTTTAGTTTATATCTGTTTAATTAACAGTAATTTTTTTTTACTGTAAGTGCTTAAAATGAACTTTTTACATTATGTCTTGTCTTTTGTTACTTTCGGCTTGTTATTGCTTTTAGTGCCACTTACGAACATGGTCAGGCATAGATAGATACATTGGCTTGCATCAAATTTTAATATTACAAATAATTTCTGCAATATATGTATTGATCGTGCCTTTTTAGTAAAGGTTACAGCATTCTCGAAAACGTAAATACACCAGTAGATTATAATACTTTAAAAATTTGAAAATTTACAGTGCAGAATTTGTAATGTTTTAAAATTGAATTAAAAATAAGTGTTTCTTTTTTTCATCGCTACTTATAATAAAAACTAGATGTGACTATTTATGTAATACATTTAGATGGTTATTTAAGTAGTGTATGTGGTAGAGTATTCATATTTAAAACACTCTATTATAAAAATATTTTACAAAGCCTTAAATGCAAAAAAGTGTCTGTAGGCAATAGATAAAAATTTAAAGTTAATGAATACGCTATTTCTTTTTCACCTCAATATAATCCATTAAGATATTTTATATACAACTTTTAAACACAAGATGTAATTTAATAAAAGAAAATATTTACTTAGTATGGTAACATACAACTATGTATACATACTATACTGTTCGAATTAATTGGGATAAATGGAAGAAAAGTGATTTTTTTCTACGGCCTTTGCTTATTATTATTACATACCTTAAGTGAACTAAAAGATCTGTATAATAGTACGAAGTAGGTCTTCTTTTAGCATAAATGACCTCTTTAACGCATCTTCTCATTGACTCCACTAGAGTTGCAAACATGTTCTTAATTTCATCACCGTGGAAAC
The DNA here is from genome assembly GCA_019973935.1 of Trichonephila clavipes. Classification (NCBI taxonomy): domain Eukaryota; kingdom Metazoa; phylum Arthropoda; class Arachnida; order Araneae; family Nephilidae; genus Trichonephila; species Trichonephila clavipes. Next base: position 45,526 of record BMAU01021149.1, read on the forward strand.
ACATTATTATAGACTTTTTTATCATACATTGCTATGTTGTCGTACGATTCATTTTAGTAAAACGATTCTCGAGCATGTGACATAAGTTTTAAACAGGATTTTAGTCTGAGGAGTTTCCAGGCCAATCGAGCATTTTTATTTTGTTTTTCACATAAAAGCATGTGTGGACAAATTTCGAATTGTGACAAGGGGCCAAGTCATGTTGAAATGCTCCATCAAACGTTTCCATGAATGAAACAATCCAACTACATAGTATTTTATATGTATTTGACAGAATTAAACATGCCTTTAAGAGAAATTAAGCTTCCAGTGCCATTTGCTCCGAAAAAAACCCAAACAGTTGAAGGGAGTTTCACAGTGTGTTGGATAAGATCTGGTAACAAAAACTCAACTTCACTTCGTCAGACAACACTTGATTTGTATCCTTGCATAAATAAATATTTCGTTAATGAAAATTTCCTACTTCCAGTGATTAACAGTCTATGATCGGTATTTTTTAGCTCAGGCTAAACGTTGTTTTTTTTTTTTTTTTTTTTTTCATAATTTTCTAAGTTAGAAATCGTTTTTTCCTCGGTTTTGTTGCCTTAAAGCTGCCTTCCAGAAGCATTTTCCATACAGCAGAGGTACTCACTTCAATACACTTATTCAATAAATCCCTTCCAAAGTCTGAGCTTGCGATATCCTCTGTGTGGGGGATATCCTCTCCTCACCATCCACGCGACCAACATCTGAAGGAATGAAAGAGGAACCACTAAATTCTGCCATAATAAAATTAGTTTATTATGATCTTAATTTATATACAATGCAACAACAATACTAGTCTAAGAGGATAATGATCAAGAGTGATGGGCACAAACCGTATTTCTGCTAAATAGCGCAATTAACCACTAAATGTATCTTTATAGATTAATTCCTAACTTAATAGTATCCACTGTATCCTTAAAGTTTAAATGAACACGCTTACCGCTATTTCCTTTCACGAACATCTATGGTCCCTAAATCATCAATTTACCCCTTAAGGCTACAGTGGACAGTTAAAATGTGGAAAATTGACTAAAACATCTAAAAAATTTTTTTTGGCTTATTTTAATATTATATTAGCTTCTCTATCAAACGCAAAAAAATTTTTTTGCATTAGTTACTACATTAATTTTTACTGAGTTATGGGGTAGTTCCGATTCAGTCATTCATGACCACGCCCCTTTGTTTACATTCTGATGTCATGCTGACAAAGCTGTCATGTACTTTGACAGTACGAATTTTATTTACTGTAGACATAGCCTCTCTAATTTTTATTTTTTAAATGTTAATTTATCAAGGTCTGGATGGCAACAATTTGTTTTAACTGTATCTGAGACCTAAATCGGCATTATTTGTTTACAATTTGTTCGAACTTGCGTTTGCATTTTTCGTTCAATTTTATTCAAACTTTATATTGATTTTACCAAAACAAAAAGTTCTTTTCAGAACTAAAGTTCATTTTAAATTGCTTTTGTTATTTAAAATTTTTATAATGGATCTTATATCATCGAGATATAGAAAACCTAAAGGTCGTCCTACCAAAAGGAGAAAGATGTTGGCTGAAAATAGCAAGAAGCGATGGCAGAAATCTTCTAAAACTGTTGATGAAAAAAACAGTAATAGTATGGTATTGCAGAGAGATACATTGTCTGAACCGAGTACATCTTCCCAACCTGAGGAAAGCTATATTTTCACCCACAAGGCTGTGTTTTCTGAATTATTGCAGAAAGTTCCTTGTAAATATTGTACAAACTGTACCTTTGTTATAAAACAACACCATTCCATGGGGTATTCTACAAAGATGGAACTTTTATGCGAATCATGTCATGAAAGCTATGGAAGTGTTTTTTCAAGTTTCCAAGACGCCAAAAATTCACATGATATAAACAGCAAACTGGTGAGTGCCTTCCTATCCATAGGCAGAGGGCATGCTGCTTTGGAAACGTTTTCATCTGTGCTCAACATGCCAACAATGGACCGAAAAACATTTGCCAAATGCATGCACAACTTATCCGTGAAAAACAAAGAGGTGAAGAAAAAAATGCTCGAAATGTCACGTCAAGCTGCTAGAGAAGCTCACGTAAAAGTTGATGCTTCTCTAAAAAATCAGGAAATAATTGATGTGAGTGTATCATATGACGGTACTTGGCAAAAGCGAGGACATACATCTAACCTAGGATTAGGAATAATCATCGATATCCTTAGTGGACTTGTCCTTGACTTTGAAGTATTGTCGAAATACTGTCATAATTGTGTAGTTGCTGGTCGAGATATGGGAGTCGATAGTGCGGAGTTCCACATATGGCAAAAAGGACATGCGGATGAGTGTGACAAAAATTTCGATGGAACTTCTGGAGCCATGGAGATGCACGCTGCACTAATTATGTGGAGGCGATCAATTAGTGATTGCCAAATGAGATTCGTTTCCATGCTGAGTGATGGTGACTCAAAAACTTTTCAATTTTTGTCGGACAATAAAATATATGGTTCTGATATAAAAATTGAAAAGGAAGAGTGCCTGAATCATATTGCAAAGAGGCTAGGCACATCGTTACGTAACAAAGTGAAAGAATGGAAGGTGAAAAAAAAAGTGACTCTTGGTGGGCGTAAGCAGGGAAGCCTTACAGATAAAAACATCACAAAGTTGCAAAATTACTATAGAAAGGCAATAAAAGATAATGTCCCTGATACCGATAAAATGAAAACTGCTATATATGCCAGCCTGATGCATTGCTCGTCAACTGACAAAAAGCCTATGCATGGTAAGTGTCCTGAAGGGGAATCATCATGGTGTTTCTATAAAAGAGCTATAGCCAAAGGTGAGACCCCAGGGTCACACAGTTCCATGAAAACTTACTTGTCGCCACAAGTAGTGGAGAAAATTATGCCTGTTTATCAACGTTTAGCTTCAGACACCATTCTTGAAAGATGCGTAGCAGGCAAGACGCAAAATTCGAATGAAAGTTTGCATAGCTGCATTTGGCGAAAATGCCCAAAAGAGGTATTCGTCTCCAAAAGGAGGCTGGAAATAGCAGTAACGGATGCCATTGAAAAGCACAATTTGGGCTATGTAAAATCTCTTGAAGCGAAAGAGGACTCATGTCTAATTGACAGTTTTTCTTTGACTATTGCAGAAAGACAAGATAAACGACGCATTTCTCAGAATATTTCTACAAAACAAAAAAGGAAAAGAAATGCCACGAATACAAATGCAGCCTATAGTGCCGGTGCTTTTTAAATTTTTTATCAGACTTAGCAAACAGTTTTCTTGTTATGTGTAATTAGATTTGTTATTTTTTTGAATTTTTGTAATTTAATTGTATTGAAATACTTTTTTTTTTGCTCATTGTGATTAATGAAATATATAATATATTATCTGGTTGATGAAATAATAATGAAATACATTCTGTTAATTTACTTTAGATTTTATTGGAATGTTCTTGCTTACTTCAATTTTTATCATTATATATATTACATGTCAATGTGACTGTTACAATAAATATTGCAGAATCTTATACATATATTCTATGTTTATCTTATCTTTATGATATTAGTGTTTTTCAAATTTATATGAATGTCTTTAATTGTTTTTAAAAAACTTAGTTTTTTCCTTTAGAATAATAATAGCTGTTGTTCTAAAAAATGAAACCTTCCTCGAAAGCATTGAATTTTTGTAATTTAATCTCTTTGAAATACTTTATTTTTACTCATCATGATTAATGAAATATATAATATACTATCTGGTTGAGATAAAACAATGAAATACATTCTGCTAATTTACTTCAGATATTATAAGAAAGTTCTAGCTTACTTCAATTTTTATCACTGTATATACCACGTGTAAATGTGACTGTTACAATAAATATTGCAGAACCTTATGTATATATATTCTGCATCTATCTTATATTTGTATGATATTAGTGTTTTTCAAATTCATATTTATATCTTTAATTTTTTTACAAAATAAGTTAATTTCCTTTAAAATAAAAAAAAAAACTGTTTTTCTCAGAATCAAAAATTTGCCTCGAAACCAAAACTCAAAATGTTCCATGCGTTGCAATTTTTGTCGAATTATAACAAAACTTTCCAAAAGTATTCATCTAATGTATACTTATAAGTTCTTGGATGCATTGTAGTAATAGTGATAGGGTGAAAGAAGAAATTAAAGTTTTTATGTAGGAAATCATTAAAATTCTTGAAATTTTTATATAAAAATTTGCGTTTACCCATATTTTGTAAATTATCATATAAAACATTACATTGTATGCATACATTTGTAAAGAATTGCTTAAAGAAGTTAAATCAGGTGAAAACATGAAATTTAAAAAAATCAAAACGCATGGAACGTTTTGAAATTTTCGTTAAAATTTTTTAAATTTTAAATTTCTTAAAAACTAATCATTTTTTTCTCACCAAATTTTTTATATGGTTTTAGTTCTAAGTTACATACAGCCAGTAAAAATTTGGGGCATGTTTGTAAAAAATTAAATTTTTTTTTTTTTTTACTGTCCACTGTAGTCTTAATTAAACGGATTAAAAACAGTCAATTTTCTATGCTTCGTTCTCAGTTGAATACTCAAATTTTTTTGGTGCTGCCATCTGTTATGTATAAATGGAAGTTAAATGATGGATTCTGTTTAGTGTTTGCAATAAAATAACACTTGAGCGTTTGGAGAAAAAATATAGAAAATGGTGTTTCCATTTGCCAACTCTGCCCTTAAAGGGAAGAAATATCTCAGTATTTGGAACACATGTTTAAAAATTTCTTCTTACTCGTATTGATTACACTTTGCGTAGCGTTTTATTTCTCCTTTTTCCCCGTCAGTTTTTAAATCCTAACTTCTCCACCAGGTAGAAGCACTAGACGGAGTGTTTTATGTTCTATCCATCAAATTTAATTGTTTAATAAACTGTCCAGGAATGGGGGGGAGGGGGTATTGGTCAGCTGGTCGAAAGGTCAGTGCTTCACTATATAGACGCTCCCAATTAGTTCGTTAACTCAATTTGTGCCCCGATTTTTTTGGGTGTGGCAACAAAAACTCTGCAATCATTCATCTGATTTTGGAGCCTGGTCGCAATGAGTCAGCCTGAAACTCATTTCGAACAGCTTCAGAGCATTAGCATTTTATTTCATGATTGTTTGATTTTATTTATTGTTGGATTCATGTCTATGCAGATGAAATGTTGGAATTAATTAATTGAATTGCGAATAACAGGAAACGAATGAGATGCTTGTAGTTAAAAAAACAAACTGCGCAATTTATCGGATTGAGAGAGAAAGTGCAGTATTTATTGCCTTTCACCCTTTTCCTCCTTGATTGATGCGTGTAAAACTGTCATCGCTCTTTTTATTTATAACTGTTCTAATGCCCGTGCATACATTAGAGCAGTGGTGCGCAAACTTTTTTCTGCTGCAACCCCTTTTGTAGAGAGAAAATTTTTGGCGACTCCTAGAGATAAATTTTCACTAATACGATGTAAATAGGCGCTGTTTGCTCAAGCGCAACAGCGCTGCCTGGACTGCGCATGCCCAGTAATTCTGATGTAACTAAAACGAGTTGTGAGTAAAAAATAAACACCAGTCCACTAAAAACTGTGTTCTGAGTGAGTGCTGAGTATTCGACGGAGTGAGCCATAACATTGGTCCGTCGAGCCGGAGAAAAACCGCGTGTAGTGATGAGTTAAAATTGTGCCGGAAATTGTGTCTGAATACTGAGGGAAGAAACTGAGTTTCTGAAGTATTTTCTGTGTCTTGAGAGTCCAGCGCAATTCATCAGTCGAAGTAAGAGCGATTTCCTTGCTTCTTATTTGATATCAAATTAATGTTATGTGTTAAAATGTCGACAATTAAAAGTCTTAAAAAGGACGAGCTTTTGCTGGTCGCCGAGGAGCTGGGATTAGACATACCCCAGAATCCAAAAATTATATTATTAAAAAATTTAATTGAGAGTAGTGAAATCTTTGAAACTGATAAGGAGTTTCTGCAAAGTGTAATTGATGGCGTTTTGGCGGAAAAAGCCGCTAAAATTGAACAAGAAAAATTTAAATTAGAGTCTGAAAGGGCCGCTAAAAATTGAACAAGAAAATTTAAATTAGAGTCTGAAAAGGCCAAAATTGAATTTGAAAAATTAAATTAGAACAGTTAAAGAAAGAGCTTGAGTTAACTAATGCTAAATGTAAATTGTCCCCTGCGCAAGAGAAAAGTGAACATTTCGAATCTGTCCCATCTGATATTGAAAACTTAATTAAAAGTATCAAAACTCTAACAATACCTGTCCCTTCTAATACAGAAGCCTATAATTTATTTTTTCAATCGCTAGAAAAAGCTTTTAAAACAAAAAATGTGGAGGATAAATTTAAAGCAGAGATTTTTTATTGAATATGTTGGGAGAAAAGGTGGGAAATTTAATGATTTATGTTAAACAAGAGGAACTGGGTGATTACGAAAAATCAAGCAGTTAGTGCTAAAACAATTTCAACCAACACCTCGAGTATTGCTTAACCAGTTTCGAAGGTCCCAAAACTACCAAATGAGAACTATGTTCAATTTGCTTCTAGAATTGAAGCAATGTTTGATTATTATTGTAAATTAAGAAACGTTAATGAGTTTAATGAATTATGCCAGTTAATTGTTGCCGATCAGATAATTAATTCTCTTGATCAAGAACTGACCAGTTATATTAATTTAAAAATGTGCGAAAATTGGTACACACCAGATAAGCTGGGTCGTGAATTAGATTTGTTTATGTCATCTAAAGTTTCAAGTAGAAATGAAATAAATACGGGTTTCCGACAAAATAAATTCTTTAAGAGTGGCGTCGACAGAAAGGGGTTAAAAGGTGTAACTAGTGTTTTTTTGTCCGATGTCAATGAAACAAAATGTTCATATTGCTGTGAAAATCATGCTATTCCTTTTTGTACAAAATTTAAACAACTTTCCGTTCATGATAGAGTAGAGATAGTTAAAAAACAGCGACTATGCTTTCTGTGTTTAAGAATAGGTTGTATGGCGTCAAAGTGCAAAGCGAAACCTTGTAAATTATGCGCTAAGAGGCACCATGTCTCGTTACATTTCCCCAAACAAAATACGGATTTTCAAACAAGCCATAGTACGTCGAATGCTTTCCATCCATCAACAGAGTCAAGGTTAAATGCGGAAGCACGAGAGAGAATTTAACCCTGCTTTTCCCTCTAGAGAGGTTTCGGAGAAAGATAGTAATGCGGTGTTAGCAATTAATCAAAAAAAGGGAACCACTAGTGTGTTTTTGAGTTCCGTGAAGTGTTTTGTAAAAGATTCATACGACGAGAAATGGCAAATAAAGAGGTCTGCTTGACGTCGGTTCTATGACAAATCTAATTACGAAAAAAATTCGTAGAAAAATTAGGATTAAGAAAAGAAAAAGTAAATATTCTGGTCACGTGTTTAAATGACTCCTCTGTATGTGTTAAAAATTGCGTAACTACGGAAATCTCGAATTCCGATGGTAGTTATAAAAAGAGAATAAAAATGTTAGTTGTAGATAAAATTACTGATTTAACTCCAGTTAAAAATCTAAATGTGAAAGGATTAATTCCTAAAAATATAAATTTAGCAGATGATTCCTTTTATGTGCCAGGTCCCATTGATTGTTTATTGGGTGGAGAAATTTTTTATGAATTATTGCGTAGTGGGCAAATTCGTTCTGAAAATTCTAATCTTATTTTCCAAAATACTGTGTTTGGGTTCGTGGCTTCAGTGAGCAATAGTTTTGCAGATACTGAAGCACGGGTTCATTGTGGATTAATTAAAGGAGATTTAAATCAAACTTTAAAAATGTTTTGGGAATTGGAAAACGTTGACGTAGAGAAACCTAAAAATGAAGAAGCAATTTTTTGTGAGGATCACTTCCTAAAAACGCATTCTAGAGATGAGGAGGGTCGGTATGTTGTTAAAATGCCCCTTAAAAACGATCCAAATTGTTTTTAGGTGAGTCGAGGGACATCTCTCTAAAACGATTGAATGCGCTGTGGACTCGATTAATCAGAGATCCTCAATATCTTAAGTTGTATAGAGACTTTATACATGAGTATGACCAACTTGGTCACATGAAAGAAATTGTCGCAGAGCATGACAACTCTGACGTTGCCTATTATATGCCACACCATGGCGTCCTTAGACCAGAAAAGAGCACAACGAAGCTGAGGGTAGTTTTTAATGCTACCAATCCTACAAGTAATGGGTTATCGTTGAATTCCATACAATACAATGGAGGACTGGTTCAAAATTACCTGTTTACAATTATGATTAAATTTAGAGAGCATCCTTATGCCTTTAAGGCAGATGTGAAGATGATGTATCGAATGATACTCATCCATGAGAGCCAACAGCCGTTGCTTAGAATTTTGTGGAAAGAAAATCCAGAGGATCCAATGAAAACCTTTGAGATGAAAACAGTCACATATGGCACGGTGAGTGCACCCTTTTTAGCAACGAGAACTTTACTGCAGTTATCGATAGATGAAGAGAAGAACTTTCCTTTGACTGCACCTGTTCTAAGAGAAAACTTTTATATGGACGACGTTCTTTGCGGCGCTGCGTCTTTAATGGAAGCCAAGGCCTTGAAAAACCAACTTTCCGGCATTTTGAAAAAGGGAGGAATGGAATTGCACAAGTGGGGTAGTAGTCATCCGGAACTGGCTTCAAACATCCTCGGAGACTATGAGTTCGAGAATCCAATTGAAACCAAGACGTTAGGAGGTCCTGGAAATCACAAGAGGATTGTTTTATTTTCAAAATTGCAGTGGAGTTAAAAGACTCCTATACCAAGAGATGTGTCCTTTCGACAATAGCTAGACTGTTTGTGATCCATTAGGACTATTAGGTCCAGTAGTCGCAAGAGCCAAGATCTTCATGCAGTCTTTGGAGTCTTAAAATCGACTGGATCGACGAGTTGCCTTCTGAGAGAGCCAAAGAGTGGCATCGTTTCCTAGAGGACTTCAACAGTGTAAGAAGTATCTGCATTGGTAGATGTATTGTGCATCCTCAAGCGACAAGGGTAGAACTTCACGGTTTTGCTGATGCTTCAGAGAAATGTTACGGAGCAGTGATATATTGCCGTTCTCAATCGCCAGATGGTGCAACAACAGTGAAGCTTGTAACAAGTAAAAGCAGAGTAGCACCTGTGAAGAGTGTCACCATGCCGCGACTCGAGCTGTGTGTGTGCCACCGTTCTTCTTGCAAAATTGATGAAAAGAGTTGAGACTGCCTTACAAATGAAAACACCCCCCGTGTACCTGTGGAGTGACTCGACTATTGTCTTAGCGTGGATCCAGAAGGAGCCTATATATATATATAACTTGCTTAAAACCTTCGTGGCAAATAGAGTTGCCACAATCCAACACTTGATTAACGCAGAGCAATGGCATCATGTTTCTTCGGAACAGAACCCAGCTGACCTCGTTTCAAGAGGTCTCGACCCGTCCAGTCTTCTCAACAACTCTTTGTGGTGGAATGGACCTAAGTTTTTAACGACGAAAGATTTTCCGGAAAAGAATACCCTTTCATCAGTGACTGATAATGATGAATTTAACTGTGAATTTAAAAGTTCATAGCAAATTGCCGAGGAGAAAAGAAGGAGAGGACCTTTAGATGTCCAGGAAATCAACCAAGCGGAGGTCACCTTAATCAGGATTGTGCAACTACAGGAGTTCAAAAAAGATATAATGAGTTTGAAAGAAAATAATAGAGTGTGTGTGTGTGCAGAAAGTCTTATAAAAAGCTTAAATCCCTTTTTAGATAAAGATGGTGTGTTGAGAGTTGGTGGTAGACTTTGTAATAGTGATTTGAACTTTGAATGCAAAAATTTCCTGTAATATTACCTTGTAACCATAAATTAACGAATTTAATTGTAGAATATTTTCACTTAAAATACTTCCATCTAGGTCCACAGGCCTTACTATATCAAGTAAGACAGAGATTTTGGCCTCTTAGAAGACGTAATGTATGTAGGAAAATAGTACATGATTGTCTTGTATGTTTTAAAGTGAAACCTATAACTTGTGAACAAATAATGGGCAATTTGCCTAAAGAAAGAGTTAGGAAAAATTTTCCTTTTGATTGCAGTGGGATTGACTTTATTGGACCGTTTTGGATCAAGAGCAGCAAACAGCGTAAAAGTAGTTTGTATAAGATATATGTTTCAATTTTTGTGTGTTTTGTCACTAAAGCTGTACATTTTGAATTAGTGTCGGATTTAACAACTCAGACATTTATTGCCTCATTTAAGAGATTTATTGCTAGAAGAGGAAGATCCTCTCTAATATTTTCTGATAATGGTAAAACATTTATAGGAGCTAATGCAGAACTCAAGAGATTGTACAAGTTAGTGATAAATCCTGATCCTGAATTGGCTGGTTTCTTAGCAGATGAAAATATAAATTGGAAATTTCTCGCTCCCAGAGCACCAAATTTTGGCGGCTTATGGGAAGCCGGCGTAAAGTCGCTCAAATTTCATTTTAAACGTGAGGCAGGCAATTCTAGGTTTACTTATGAAGAGTTTCTAACCATTATGACTCAAATTGAGGGAATTTTGAATTCTCGTCCTCTCACCCCTTTGTCAACGGATATAGGCGATTTGTCGGTTTTGACACCGGCACACTTTTTAATTGGAAGACCAATTACTTCCATTAGTGAACCAAACATTATACATATAGAAACAAATAGATTAAACATATATCAGAGATTAACAAAAATTGTGCAGTCTATATGGAAAAGGTGGAGTAATAATTACTTAAGTAATCTTCAACAGAGATCTAAATAGAAATTTAAAAAGGATAACGCTAGAGTGGGTGATTTAGTCCTTATTAAAGAGGATAACTTAGCAGTCAATAAATGGCTAATGGGCAGATTGATCGAGGTATTTCCTGGAAAGGATAATAGAATTAGGGTTGTAACAATCAAGACTCAACATGGTGTAGTAAAAAGACCTATTTCTAAATTTTGTATCTTGCCCATGAGAGAATGAATTTTTTTTTCTTTTTGTATTACAAGATTTTACTTATTTTTAAGTTATTGTAATTAATCTTTTAGTATTGTGTGTATTTTAGTGAATTCTTTCTGATTTATAATTATTTTAATAATGTTACATTTTAATATAACAATATTGTAAAAAGCCATGAAACTTATTGAATGTTGTAACATTGCAATGCCGGGCGGAATGTTTGCGCAAGCGCAACAGCGCTGCCTGGACTGCGCATGCCCAGTAATTCTGATGTAACTAAAAAGAGTTGTGAGTAAAAAATAAACACCAGTCCACTAAAAACTGTGTTCTGAGTGAGTGCTGAGTATTCGACGGAGTGAGCCATAACAGGCGCATTTCTTTCATTTTATCGAATAAAAAAATAATCATTTCTCTCTCTGACACTTAATATTATTTATAATTCAAAGAAATTTTTTTTTGTATAACATAAAAATCAGTAAATTGCCTGTTAATGAGATGTATGTGGCTGCAAGTTTCTGATTATCTCATCGATGTTCGGATGTACGTTGCTAATTGCAATTCGCATATCATCTTCAGGGTGCAAACGAGAGCGGTATTTAGTTTTTATTGAAACTAGTTTGCTAAATTCAGTTTCACATAAGTACGTTGATGGAAATTGTATTAGTAATCTGATGGCATTCTTGCATAGAACGGGATATTGATTTTCTACGGATAGCCAAAATTTTTGGCAAGGCTGAGTCTTAAATTGAATTCGAAGAGTATAATCACTAATCAAATCTATCAACTGCTCTTTCTCACTAATTTGAAGAGTTGAACTGTATATGCCGTAGGAAAATGGATCACGAATCCAACCAAGATCGTTTTCAGGAAAATCCTCGAATCTTCTCGAAAAATTTTCTTTTAACTTTTCAATGTGATTGGAAATTATGTTTTTAAATGTAAATATATCTATATTACTTTCCTTGATAAAATCGTTAAGGCAAGGGAGCATGTCGGTGTGTTGTTTTTATTCAGTTCAGTTTGCCAGAGACTAAGCTTATTTTTAAAAGCTTGAATTTTACTGGCTGAAGTTATGATAGTTGAATTCTCACCCTGCAAGCTCAAATTTAGGTCGTTAAGTTTTTCGAAAATAACTAAATAGCTCGGCGCTTTACTTGTTAAGCTTCATTGATATAATAACTTGCCAATCTTAATAAAAGCATGATCTGAATAATTTTAACCGTCATATGTTATTCCCGGACATATTTTCCGAAAAACTGGGAATTTCGAAATATATGTCTACTGGCAACAATGCTTTATTATATGATCTCGTCGTCCACGTCTAGGCTTAAGCCTTCCACCACACATCATAGTAATCATGATGATGCAGTCAATAACCTGCTTAAGCGGCAGTCGGTCAAGCCAGTTTGTGCCTACGTTTATGAGATCGTGAGTTCCGCTTTTAAAGGTCACTGGTGAAGCTTACTTTATCATAAGTCCCTGGGCCTCAATAAGACTTAAGACGTCCCTATACTGATGTATTTAGAACACTTCGGTAGATAAAACCTCTTACAGTAGAAGACATCTTGGAAAATAATTCAAAATATTGTTAGCATTACAGTCTGTGCGACGAATTTGTGAAGTTCGTTGTACTTTAATGTAACCACCGCAATAAATAAAGAAAAGCTCCATTCCCTAGAACTGAAATCTTATAAACCTATAACGAAAAATTTATTAGTCATGTTTTCCGTATTCGTTTATTCGAAACTAACTAACTAACTAAAATTAGATGATCGCGGGCGCCTATTCTCAGAAGGATGGGAGAAAAAGAAAGACCATGATAAGAAAATTAATCAAATAACGAAAACTCCCACAAAAACGGGGAGGGATGACGTACCCCAAAGCACGAGCGTTCTAACGAAGCAGAGCGCCGGCGGGGGAAGAGTGCGAATTATTCGAAACTGACGAGAAGTTAAGCTTTTTATTTGACACTGAAGGTCTCTGTTACATTGGCATCTTAAGAACAAAGTGTCACTCTTTCAGCAACTTTTACAACTGGGATGTTAATGGTCAGCAATATTAAGAAATTTTGAATTTAAATGTTATTTGCGAGTTTGACTAACAGTAAAATATTAAGGCATTCTTCAATTTATTGACCAATACGGAGATGAAAGTGTAACGGATCGTTTTTAATTAACAACTGAATTAATAGATGGCGCTGCCATCCATACTGATAATAACAGTATAGCCCAGTCTAGTATTGGGGGAATGCGAGCTATGATTTTGACTAGAGCAGACCTGTTTGTATGAGCTCCGTGATTTACTAGCCATTTCCGTTCAGGATGTCGCGCGAGAATGGAAACAGAATCACCGGATTATAACCATGGATGCACCGAAGGATGCAGGATTTATCCTGAGATTGAAGGACTAGATTTGGTTAGCAGTCGCCGTTTAGAACTTATCAACTATCCGAATACAGATGATAACCAGGAGATGAAAGAAATTCTTCGAACCTCCATCGATGACGCACAAAAGAAAAAGGATGCTTTGGTGAGTGAGTTGCAATCTCTCCCCCCATGTACTACTTTTAATTGCCCAGGCACTTACTGCAACCCACCCACTCAGTTGATAGAGGAACACAATGCTGATGAATCAAACCAGGCAACTAATAATTCTACATAAATCCCTTCTACTTCAAATAAAAATAAAGCTAATAAACGTAAAATTAAAAAGGATTCTGCGGAGGACTTTGTCTTCCCTCAAAAAACAGCCAGACCTGTCTCTCCTTTAATAAGGGAACCAGTCACTACAAATAATAAGTTCTCAGATCTTGAATCTGAAAATGATAAAGACCAAGTTGCACCGAAAAAAAATAAAGAAATCGAAATCCCAAAACCCAAGTCCCCTCCCCCAATTCCCCTTAAAATGAAGGATAACATTAGCTGAAAACTATCTACCAAAATTTCCCAGGCATCACAAACAAAACATCAGGCGATTTCATTAAATTATTTACTAATGATATCGAAGAATACCATGCACTAACTCGATTTTTAGAAGGAAGCAAAGAATTCGATTTTTTTCTCTTAAACCCCAGCCTGTAAAACCCATTAAAATAGTTATTAAAGGACTCCCAATTTTCACTAATGCCCATGATATCCATACAGACCTTGAGGAAGAAGGCTTTACAAATGAAAAAGTTACCTAATTACTCTCTAAGAAAGCCAAGGTCACCCTCCTATTTTTCCAAGTTACCTTACCCAGAAATTCCACTAACCAAAAAATTTTTGTTCTCAAGACACTCGGCTACATGCAAGTTAGAGTAGAAAGTTACCTCATTAGAGGAATTACCCAATACTTTAACTGTAATAATTTCATTCATACGGTAGAAAACTGCCACCTTAAACCAAAATGTGGAAAAGTGCTTAAAATGTGGAAAAGAACACCCCACCAAACAATGCCCAATAAAGGAGAGACAGGAAAACTCATTTTGCATAAATTGCCAAGAATATGGCCGTTCGGCCTGCTTTACTAAATGTCCTAAATTCTCCAAACCTAAAAAGGCCGCAAATAAAAATTTTAATAGCAACGTACGTAGAGAAGGTGTTTCTTCCGCTGACATTGTTAGCGGTGCCACCCACCCTCCCCCACCCTGGCAGTAAACCTAAATGAAAATATTAATAACAAAGAAATCCACGGAATCCAGCTCAAAGAAGATAATACCTCAGACTTAGCTCAAGTAATTGAACTAGTCAGCTTAATTTCTGATATTTTAAAAAGATCTGAAATCTTGCAACTCTTACCCAAACTAAAAAATGCTGAAGATGACAAAGCTAAGACTTTTCTACTTTTTGAAGCTATGATTGAAAAATATTAAAATTCATTTTTGGTAAATATTCTCTTAAATTTAATTTTCTCCTTTAAATACCCCTTTTATTTTTCACATATTGCCATATACCCCTCTTTCTCAAAAATTTTCTAAGTCCAATTTTCTCAAGCTCCCTCCCATAATCCAATCAAAAGTCTCTCTCCAACTGCCATGCTCCTGCCACCCCATTGGTTCCTGCATCTGAATCCACGCCCACCATCACCCGCCAAGTATCAACACCATGCCATATTCAATTCCAGATAGAGAGGACGGAGGGATTGACTTATCCCAGTTCCTTATAAATTGTAACATCCTAGTGTTGGGACTCGTGTGATTAAGCCGCTGAAAATGATATGTGCCTTCTTGGTCATTTGACTTGTATTGGTACTATCTAATCTTTTCTATTTTGTAATATACAATGTAATATTTCCTATTGTATAAAGACAATGCTTAAAATTAATAAAATTATTATCACCTTTTTATTTTCTTGCGTCTTACAAAAGTTCTGATTATTTTATACTTGAATGAAATGAATCGTATGTATAATACAGAGTGTTTTTTTCCAGGTATAGAAGTTTAAGTCGGCATTATTTTCCAAGATGGAGACCGATTTAACAGCTGTCAAGTGATTTATTCTCAGTTTGGTTTGGCAATTCATCATGAATAGATTCACGCCTGAACAACGCTTTCAAATTGTGCAATTTTATTTCGAAAATAATGGTCGATTTTCATAAGCGAATTTTGTTTAGCGATGAAGCGCACTTCTGGTTGAATGGCTACGTCAACAAACAAAACTGCCGCATTTGGAGTGCAGCTAATCGACACGTGTATGTCGAAACACCGTTACATCCAGAAAAACTGACTGTTTGGTGCGCTTTATGGGCTGGTGGAATCCTTCTTCAAAAACGATGAAGGCCACAACGTTACAGTTAATGGTGATCGGTATAGAGCCATGATTACTAACTTTTTCATTCCTGAATTGAACAATCATGATGTCCAGGAGCTGTGGTTCCAACAAGACGGCGCAACATGTCACACAGCTCGTGCCACGATCGATTTATTGAAAGACACGTTTGGTGACCGCCTATTTTCACGTTTTGGACCTGTGAATTGGCCTCCAAGATCTTGTGATTTAACACCGCTAGACTATTTTCTGTGGGGCTATGTAAAGTCATTGGTCTATGCGGATAAGCCACAAACGCTTGACCATTTGGAAGACAACATTCGCCGTGTTATTGCCGATATACGGCCACAAATGTTGGAAAAAGTCATCGAAAATTGGACGTCCAGATTGGACTACATCCGAGCCAGCCGTGGCAGTCATATGCCAGAAATCATACTTAAAATGTAATGCCACAAGATTATCTTTCGAATAAAAAAAAATTCATGTCAATCGATTAATACATCGTTATTTTATTGCAATTTAAAGTTCTATACCTCTCAAAAAACACCCTTCATAATTTCATATTGAGTTATTCATTTTTAATCTTTCTTTATACGAATATAAAACGCTGCACAAGCTTAAAGATTTTTGATTGATATTGATAGAAAAAATATATATTTTCGGTAAAAAGACATTAGAATTATATGTAGTATTCATATTTCAAATATTTTCAATGAATTACAAAAGCATAGAATATTATGCAAACGCCAAGCTAAACAAACCTGAAAACATGTGCACCAATGAGCTACATTCCTTTGAGAGAGCCAAAAAAATCTAAGCCTCAACCCAAATTCTCAACAAGTTTTTGTGAAAAATGAAAAATAGTGTAAAATTGTTTATCGATATCCAATTTTACGAAAATAAAATAAATTTAAAATGAGAACTAATAAGAGAGAAATTAATAATTTATTATTTTACCAGTATTAGAAACTTTTAAATACATACATGAACCTCTAATCGCCCCATCAAACAAATATTTTTTCTTTCGATCCTATCAGCACCTGCTTTTCAGTAGGGTTGACATAGAAAAAATATGCGGCTTAGATTTGAGTAAATACGGTAATTGAAAAGTGGAGCAACGTCGTAGTATTTCTCTCTTACTAACGCTGTGAAATGAATTCGTTCCTCACGATTAGCCCGAGGAAATTTTTACAGAGTAGATTAGTGGTCTTCAAACTGTGTTCTATGGAGCCCTGAGGTTTTCACGAGTCACAAAAAATCGAAAAGAAAATTATAAACGTGTATACAAAATGTGGATCCACGTTCTCTATGATGCTTGTATAACCATAAGTTCATCAAAAGCTTATCCCAATAATTAAAACTAAAAATTGTATTTATATATATAATTTTATTTTGTAATACTTTTTTTAATTTCTATTATAATAGGAAAAAAGAATATTGAAACTTTTTCTTTATATGTGCTACCTATATATTAGATAGCGAATATTTTATTGTTTACTATCCCGAGTTCCACGAAGTAATTTTATACTCATTAGTACAATGTTTTTCTAACCTAAATAGTTTTCTAATAGAAAATGGACCTTTTTACCATTTGAGGAAAAGAGCACATACAATGAAGGAGAGAGAACAACTTATCGACATATCAACAGACGCTAAATTCTAAATTTAAGAAAGAACAGCTCTTAAATCTTAGCTTGCAAATCCAAAATATATAAACAGGTTTAACACACTTCAATTAACATTTTAATGACACTCAGAAATGTATTTAAGAAAAAGATATTCCTCAACGTGATTGAATCAACAAAAACAAAATATACAAACTAAACGCAGTAAATTAAATACGACTACAGATAGCTTCAATATAGACCTAGATTTCGACAATTTGTGTAAAAAAATACATGCACATATAGAGTTATTGATTACAATGAATGGGTAGGTGACACTTGGATCACAAATTATTATTATAATGGGTAAATTATATTAAAATTATTTAGTAACAAATACTTTTTGAAATTGTTTTTATACAGGGTAGTCCCGAATTCATGGCACAAACTTTAAGGGTAGATACAGGACATTGTGTGTGTAACAATTATTTATTGTATAGGAATAAATGGGCGCAAGTGACGCAAACAGGAGAAGTTAAAGAAAAGAGAAATGTAGTTATCGGTTGGTTGCGTTGTCGATAGGGGACGTAGATGTCTGGCCCCCGTTTAACATGATGCGTCTCAGTAGGGAAAAGCGTCCTTCGCAATTGTGCTGATATCTACGATGGGAGAATTAACGTATGCCGAAAATGCAGACATGCATTACATGTACGGCCGTGCAAATGGTAACGGCAGAGCTGCGCTACGAATGTATCACACACAGTTTCCTGGTTAACGAATGCAGGATAACATAATTTTTCAGTGGTTCCATTATCAACTTCCTGAAACACGTTAGTTCCTCGTCACCAGACATGATGCTGGTCGACGAAGAGCTATACGCAGTCCAAACCCGGAAGAAAATTTCTTGAACGTTGTGGCTGATAGACCCGAGTTAAGTACGAGAGCTGTTGCTCATCAGACCGTTGGTAGTGTGTTAAGCTGAATTCACACCAAAGCTGTCAGCGTCGAGCGTCTAGCCAACCAGAGACTTCATCTCGGGTGAAATGAAGTCTCTGATTGGCTTGACACTAGACGTTTGTACGCCTTGGTGTGAATGAGCCTTTAGAAAATCGTTTACACCTCTTCTATTTTCAGTGGGTACAAGCTTTTAATCCGTCAGACTATCTTTTCCGACTGTCAATGGGTGGTACAGCAATGAGTGCTGCAGCTGGACATCATAGCTCATATGCTAAACAGTTATTGTAAACATTACACTTGTCAACGACGCTTTCAATTAACACTTTGACTTTCCTTTCTTTTTTTTATTTGTTGCGTTTGTGCTTCACCGCGTCAATTGCGCCCATACATTCCTACGCAATAAACGATTCTTACACACGTCTTGTACCTACGCCTAAAGTTTGTACCATGAATTCGGGACCAACCTGTATAAAATATCTATAACATGTCGATATACGTTAAATATTTTAAGACATATTTTAAGTGTGGAATGAGGTTGAAAAAGTTCGAAGACTAATGGGGTAGATTTTGCAAACAAAGTGAAGGGGAATAGGATTTGGAGAGGTTGATCCTAAACATCACATTTTGAAATTAAACAAGTGCTATTGATTTCTAATTAATTTTAAGCCTCGGTCAAGTAACAATGACGAAACATAAGCTGGTATCCCAGTCTCGAAAATTCCTCACCATACCATTTGATGTGCATCTGCCCATCTATGCAATGGTCTTTAATGGTACTAGGACTCGACAGAAGCAACGCAAATCACAAGTTCGCGATCATAACCACCGATTAAATACTACGTTTTTACGTAAGATCTTATAACACACTCATATTTGGAGCAACCGTTTAGGACAAATTTTACTTTCGTTCATTTTGAAGCAGCTCCGAACGCGGTCATTGCAGAGGAGGGTGACCACCTCCCAAATCCGTCGGTTGCTCGTTAAGTTATTTTTCTCTTTTCACCCCAGCTGGACATTACGTCACAACACATAAATCACACTCACCCCCCACCCGGGAAGCCACTTCGAGCCATTATCCTCACTTCCCAGCATCCAATAGGAAGACTATTCACCGAACTCCTTCCTCCAAAAAAATCTTCCAGAAGCCGTTCCATACCTTGCAGCCCCGCCGCCGCCGCTCGTCCAATAGCCATGAAGAACAGCTCTAGCATAAAAATTCCACAATAGGCATTTCATCTAGCAGACCGTACCAGATACGCAATTAAGGGTTCCTAGAAACCCAGATTCAAGACAATTCCCCTCCCCCCGGCTGAGGGTAAAGGGTTGCCGTAAGCAAAACAACGTACTCTGACGTCAGAGCCGCGCTCTATCTCCACATTGAGAAATTACTCGCCGATTTTTCTGCTTCAGAAAACGAACACTCAATATTATTTCTTTTATTTCGCTCGCACTTTTGTTATGAACGTAAACAGAAATGGAGCCCCATTCTGTTTAAAATATAATATACCATACTTGATGCGTTTGACGAAACCGAAGCTAACATCTTGCTTATGACGTAGCGCCCCGAAGAACCCCATTGGCTGGAATTTCAAGCAACTTTTTCAGCTCACTGGGAAAAAGTTGTTCGGAGCCGTTGCTATGGCAACTGAGAAAAAATTGCATGAGTTGGACGAAAAATTGCTCCAAACGTGTACGTGTGATAAAGCCTTTACAGAGTTAATTGCTTCCTTAAGAATTAGGAGTTTTTCATCATACAAGTTTATTTTAACTATACATTTATGTAATACATAATCTACAAGCTTTTACATTTTTTATAGGCAGTAATCACACGAGTCTGCACTGTATATTAGCAATTAAAAAAAATTACAAGACTGCAGATGCTGTTTTGTAAAATCAATTTTAATTGCATATGAAAATACTTTTTCATATGCAACGAAAAAGCAATTAGTTGTAATCTTTGATAAAGAAATTTGTACATGAAATCTCAAGACATGCACAAAAACATTTTTAAGTAATTAAATTAAATTGAAGACAGTAATATAGTTTTTCCATTAACTTGTTACAAAAAACATTCCTGCTACAGTACTTAAAATAAAAATTCCAATGTTTCTACATCTAAAACAAAACGTCATGAATTATCAATATCAAGCTTTCTAAAGAGAAACGTCCAAGTTCTGTTTTTTTTCACATTTTACCAGTATATATATATATATATATATATATATATATATATATATATATATATATATATATATATATATATATAAGCAATATTTTTTCAAACACAAAAGTATCTTATATTGTATAAAATTTTAAATGTAAACGAATCTGTAATAAGGTAAATTTTAAACCAATAATCTTTTTATATGAGCACGTGAAATGTCAGTTATCAAATACTTACCTAATGAAAATGGTTAAGTATAATCAAGTAAATTAATTTCATATTAGATTTATCCATTATGTATTTAGTTTTAAATAAATATCCCAAATTTAACAGTTGATTCCCCTACCGTTTACCAACTTGTTGGAACTTTCTATACGTATAATACTCGTACATTTAACACATCAATTTTCCTTACCTGGTTGAGAAAAACAAATTGAATCCAGTAAATATTTTAAAAAGATTCTTTTTATCAGTTCTTCTATCATACTTATTTCATCCCTATGTTTATAAATATAGCTGAAATATCAGCAGCATTTGCCACAAACTCTACACTTTTAGTATCCATTCATGTTAAGTGGAAGGAAAAATTGAATCAGGTGAAATATTATAAAATAATTAAGTAATTTTATTTTCATTAAAACGAGTACCGATGTAACTAAACAACATACAAAGAAATAAATGAAATTTTGAATGTTTAATATCTAGCAATATCTTTTTTTGTTTTTAATAATTTTAAATTATATTCAGAAAAGTTCTCCCCGTTACCAATCAGTTACTTTGTATCAATAAGAACATCATAAAATTGTTTTTAAAGTTACTTGTTATAGTTTCTGCCATTAATTAGCTGATATGATAAATTAAACCCAGTAAAAGAAATTTTTCACTTAAACCCTCTATTTTTTTCTTCATATAATTAAATATAAAATCTTCAGTTTATATATGATATATTATGAAATGTTAAAGATATTACAAGAAATATGTCCAGGAATACAAAATTAAGAAATTAAAATTTTAAAATCATTTTTCAATTCAGATTGCAATAATAATAAAATTTAAAAAAATTTGAAGTCATAAAATTTCTCTTTGAGATACAGTATTAATCTAAATTTTTTTTTTAATTCATCATGTTTCCCATTTGTTAAAAAAAGTCTCATTGAGAAAATATTTTTAAAAAAGTAATATCAGATAGCAATACAAGATGGCTTTCCTCTAAATGCAGTTAAAATCATTTACTACTTAACTTAAAAAAATAATAAAATATGACAAGCACAAATGAAACTTAAAATATTTTATTTACATAAATGCAGAAGTCAGAAACAAAAAATAAATGCAATACACTTTAAATTTTGGCTCAGTTACAAGAATTACCAATGCATATTAAAAAACATACTTTCCATAAAAATAAAAAAATGAGATTATTTTCATTATGAAAAATAACAATAAAAATCCTAATATGCCCACTACTTTTCGGTAATAAAGATAAAATTTTAAAATCAAAAGAGGGGAGAAGAGGTCAAACCAAAGAGTTAGGGTCAATATATTCTTGGAAATAAAATTAAAATCCTCCAAAATAAATATCTTAAAGAAGGCATGAAAGTAGTATAACATAAATAATTATGAATAAAACACTGTTTTGAATATCTGGGGAAAATTATAGAAATGAGAAGGGAATCATTCTACGTCATTTATTTACGTACTTTATTTATTTATTTTCTTATACATCTTTTCTTTAAGTCACAAAATAGGTTATTATATAAATTATTTAGTCTGAGCAATGAAAAAGAGGATTATTAAACAAAATTAAATTTGCAAAATTTGAGGCTGCAGTTCTAAAAATCTGATTTAACAAAAACTTAACAAATTATAATACAGAGATAACTATTCACAAAAAGTCCATGCAGGAGACAATTATGTCAATTGTATATAAAATAGACAGTTTTGATTTGGTTTTTCCTCTTCACAATATAGCCTTAATCGAAAACTGGTATGCCATGATGAAAATTTATAACAAAATTATACTACTAGAGTCAAAATGTTCCCAGAATAGTTCCCTACATTCAAGGGGTTCATTGGAAGGGAAATATCTATTTCGGGAGTTGGCAGCACTAAAAAGGAAAACACACAGCCATCTAGAATTTATTTCCTGCACTGTTAACATTAGCTGCAGATCATTTCTGACAAAGTGAACTTTTCATTTTTTGGATATTGCAAATGCTTGAGATATTGAAGAAAGCATATGGAAATGATTCCAGCATCATAGGATTTTTACCTGTTTCCATGGCTGAAAATGAATTTGAAGGAACATCATTTTGTGGATTCAGATGAGATGATCCAAAATGCGATGAAGCAACTGAAGTATCTCTAAAAAAATGAGGATTCCAGGAGTTTTTGGAGCAGTTAATCGAAAGTTGGAGCGTGTGTGGAATCTTGAAAGCCAATAAGATTAAATTATTGTTCTATTTTTTTAATAATTTGTATTTGACCTATTCCAGGAAGTTTTTGTCCTACCTGTATTGGTCTATTTAAATTAAAAGTATTATCATTAGTCAATAATTAAAAAAAGTAAATTACCTATTTTGAAGTCTGTTTTGGAATGAAAAATTAAATATTTAAGTCAAATAAAAATGTTAAAGTTTTCCAATTCCCCCCATTTAATAAGTAGGAGAAGTGCTGATATATACATAACATTTTTTCAAAATATTTACAAAAATAGGAAATGTTTAAGATGCATGAAAGGGTATTTTATACTTTTTTGTTGTGGTATTTATATTGAGTCATTTTTATTATGATTGATTAAGAGAATGCATAAACTTAATCAATTCATAGTAATCATTACAAATTTAATGATTTAGTCAAGAATTTTTTATGACATAATAGATGAAACTACTTTACAATAGAGAGGAAAAAAAATAATAAAAACGAAAGTTCTACAGAGGTATGAAAGGATCTCCTCCCCTCCCAACTTACAGAAAGATCATGAATAATTCAGAATGATTTATTAAAATTAATGGGGAAAATTACTATTTGATTATACTGAACACAATTTCAAAACGACAAAAGAAAATAAAGGCAATATGCCTTGATAATTTCCTTTCTAAAGAAAATATATGAATTTTCATTTTTCATGCATACTGAAATATTTCAAAAATTATACAATAAAACAACTTCTCAATACAATTGATAAACAAATTTAGCAGGCCCATGCATGCAACTTATGCAATGTTATATATAAGACAACATTGATCTTTACTCATACAGATTGTTAAATTCCCAATTCTGCACTCCATATTTTTTTGCATTTATAGGTCACTAGCCCAAAATTTGACATTAATTTAGAGACAAATTAGCATTGAATTGTGAGGCATGACTATTTGCATAGCAGTCAGATCTATTTTCCAACAAATAAGTTTTGCAATAAATAGTTCAAAGTTCTTTCAATATTCTAAATACAAAATTGAAACAATTGGATACAGATTTGAAAGAATATAAATTAATTTTATAAAATGATTTCAAGAAGTACAAAACAGAATAAATAAACATGTTTTGGACAAAATGCCTAAAAAGAATTCTTTACAAATTCTCTTAATTAACATTTCTATAATTATGAGACCAATGCATATATATGTATATAAAACTTTAAATCAAACAAAAATGCATGCTTCAACAACAACAACAAAAAATTGCTATGAAATAAAACTAGACAGTTGTAATACCAACAAAGTACGAGGGAAAAAAACCCATTTACAGAATGAAATTAAGGCAATTGTTTTATAGCTTAGAATCAAATAATTATCACAAATAGTAAAATCTCTTCAAAAGGTAATAATATTAAAGAAAAATGAAATATGCAATTACAAAAATCAAACAAAACTTTCTTAAATATAAAAGTATCACAAATTTAAATAAAGAAGGTTAGGAAAATTTCACTCATCAGGGTAAATATAAAAAATTTATAATATATAAATATTAAAATTTTAATGATATATACATTTTCCAGAATGAGGATATATGTTTCTGTAACCTTCTTTAAGTCTCAACATAAATATATTAAATTTATAAACCAATTTAAAAAGTTATCACAATTTTTTGGGAGATTCTTAAAGATGAACATACATCATTTCTAACATTTCTTTGCATACTTTATTCTGCCCTTTTCACTAATAATGCATACATGCTGCAACAAAAAATAGTATTATAAATAAAGTATCACAAAAACAAGTTTAACATAAAAGTTAAAACTAAAAATTAATGTTAATTAAAAGTTGATAATAAAATAAGTAAAAAAGACAGAATAAATAAAGTGTTAACAAATTGAACAAAAAACATAAAATTAACATAATACACATAAATTCAGGCACATTCAAATTTTATCAAAACAATTTATCTTTTCCAATGAAGTATTACACCCATAAAAAGATTTCCCATTGAAATCCTGCACATATACAAGAAGGCATCTTTTCTTATCAAATTGATATAGAAATACAAAATGTTCTCACAGTATTGGAAAATTTAATGTACTATAAAACCATCATTTTTACATTATTCAATTTCTGAATGACCGTTTTTTTTTAATAAATATTCAAAGGGGATACAAATAAGATTGCCTTCATTTTGTAAACAAAGAATAGAACAGTGATATTCAGATGTTTTAAAAAATTCTGTACCTTTAAATAATATACTAAAAAAAAGGACTTTAAATTTTTTTTTAATAGCCAATTATATCAGTTCGGTAAATAAGGAAAAAAAATTAATGCCTTGTTTTTTTTAGAACAATAGTTGCTAACTTTATGGATCTCTATGACCATTGAATTCATACTTTTAGGTTTCCCAAATCATTAATAAGGTTTTTCTTTTTAAAAAGTACATAAGTTTACGAAATAAAAAAATCAAAGGGCTCCTATTCTATTAATTGTAACTTTTTAAGAATGCATTATATATTCTTAATTTTCATTTATGCTTTGAAATAAGTTTATAGATTTTTAGCTCCAGTCATGTTGCAGGACAAAGTTTTATTCATCCCACATGCCAAGATTAGTATCAAATATAAACTACCAAGAGAAATTTTTTTTGGCATGATGTTATTGCAAATCCAAATGCTCACGACTATTTTACCAGTTAACAGGTATTTATTCTTTATACAGTTCAAATGAGCATTGGATTTTGTAGTAAAAATGATAAGGTACTTTTGCATGCATGCTGAAATATCTATTATAAATAAATCTTTTATCCACATATCACCATGTCCAAGAGTTATCTTTTTCAAAATAATGAAAAGATTTTGAGTGCAACTACAAATGCTGATGCATGAAGATTACTAACTGACAGATAGCCTCTTCTTACATTCATTGAAATCCTTAGTACATCTTCAGCTAACTAAGTTTGCAATAATAATACCTTTTATAAAGCATTATTTTACATCATAGCAACTTTAAGATATCCTTGTATGGATAGATTTAGTTAAACAGTTAAATGTGCAAGCTACATAAGCTTGGTAATCCACTCAATATTGGAGAAATAGTTCATTAAATTTTAAGACTATCTGGTACCATGAAAAATAATTTGACATCTACACATTACGTAAGTGCGAGAAGAACAGGCTTAATATTTTGATACTTCATATAGTTATGGGGATTTTTTTCCCTCTTGGAACAATTTCTAAAAGTTCAAATTCCCTTTTGGAACTCTACATGCATATCCAATACATTTTTAAAAATTTATGTTCTGTATTTTAGGAAATAACTATTAAGTGCTCCAAAGGCCTCAGAACTAGTGTCCTACCTGATATGCTGAATGAGAGAACAAACCCTTATACCTAACAAACATAAAACAAAAGTTCTTCATCACCTATGCATATTAATTTAATATAATCGTGAATTTTCAGTTTTTGGACAGCTTGCTTTCCCAAAATATTTCAATGTTTGTAGCATGCAAAATTAAATTATTATTTCAGCACTTATTTACTGCTTACAATCTAAATTGATAGCAGAGAAGAAACCTTGAATAAAACATGCTCATTTAACAATTTTCTTACAGTAATTATTTTTTGTATATTTTCACGAAATATTTGGAAAAAAAAAATCAAGAAGTGAAGTGAAGTGAATGTGGGGTTTAGTGGCGCAAGGGCCAAATTTGGCCAAGCTGCGCCAAACACTTGTTAAAATAAAAGCCGTATATATAATTTAAAAATATATATGTTTAAAAGTATATGTACACATATATGCATGCATGCATACATACAATATATTAAAAATACAAAGAAACATACAAATCAAATTAAATGTAAAAATTCAATTTTTAAAAGGAAGGCAAAAAGGTTTTGGTGGGGGGATTCCCCCACCAAGTCAGATAAGGTTAAAACAGATGTATGAAAGAAGGTGACGTGATGACGGTTAAAAACGGGACAATCTATTAAAATATGATAAGACTGAATATGGGACTTTGCACGAGGGACATTCTGGGGCATTTTCACCCAACAGAAGGTGCCTGTGCGTGAAACGAGTGTGACCAATGCGAAGTCGAGTCAAGTGGACATCATGTCTTCGCACTGGTAGTGCTGCCCAATGAGAAGTGGAAGGATGAATGCTATGCAATTTGTTGAGGACCTGTTGATCCCAAGTCTCTTGCCATACACGATGGATATAGTTCTTTGCAGAAGTTTTTAAATCCTGGTAACAAACAGGCCGCTGCATGTGATCAGACATTGATCGTGCAGCAGTATCAGCCCGTTCATTACCAAGTATACCCACGTGTCCAGGTACCCAGGAAAAAATTATATCAAAACCCTTCCTTTCCAATTCTCGCAGAAGAAGTATTTCGATCACAGTGGGGTGTCGGCGTTCTGTTAAAAAATGCAAGGATTCTAGAGCACTCATGCTGTCAGTGTACACACAAAAATGACGGTGGTTGGAAATTAATATATATTGAAGTGCGATAAGAATGGCAGTTAATTCTGCACTAAAGACAGACATGGAATTATGTAAGTTAAAACCCAAAATGGTATTATTAAAAACACCACACCCAACATGTCCTGCAGTCTTCGACCCGTCCGTGTAGACGGGTATGTACTTAAAATACTTACTGCGATGAAAAGAAAAGAGTTGCTGATAAATAACATCGGCAGTGCCTGCTTTGTCATAGCCCGAAAAGGGGTTGTGATAGTTAAAAATGTGGATGTCCCAGGGTGGAAATGCAAGGATATTATTTTCCTGGATATTTATGTAATTTAAGTGGGCGTCATTTAGAACAGCCTTTGCTCTTTCCGAAAAAGGTTTGATGTTAAATGAACGGGCTTCATACAGTCGGGTGAGACCAATGGCAAGAGCAAAGGGTTTTAATGGATGAGAGGGAACAGACATAGCATGAATAAAATAATTGGCCCATAATTGCCTCCGCCTTAGTTCTAAAGGTGGTTGGTGGCATACCACATACAAGTTGGTAACAGGCGAAGTTCTGAAGGCACCAGAGCAGATTCTTAGAGCAGAATGATGTATTGTGTCCAATCGTTTTAAGACAGATGCACGAGCAGAACCGTACACTACACAACCTTAGTCCAAACGTGAAAGTATTAGTGCTTGGTACACTCAGAGTAACGAGACTCTATCCGCTCCCCATAAGGTATTTGATAGTACCTGTGCCGAAATATTGACCACGCGAGGGCGCTGGTGTGCGCACATCTGTATTAAAATTGTAAAGATCGTGAGAGTGTGTGTGTGTGTAACTTGTATCGTAGGATGTAAGCCGCATTGTGGCAATTCGTATCTAATTAAACATTATTATACCTAAATTATCTCATGGAATTATTGTGGACTGTCTTAACTAATTCGCCCGGATACACACTCCTTTCGTTCGAAATAATTCTGGACATTGCTTCGTTTATAATTCGCTACATGGTGCATCGGCCTTGAAGGACATTCGCTGCGTGATGGGGGGTGAGTACTTTCGTTTTGTCTAACTTTGAATTCGGTATTTGTCTAGTTAAGCTTATTTCTCATCATTTCTGATTTTGGTTTATTCGTAACTGTCGGTATTTGGAAAATTGCTCTGGTATAGTTTTGTTTATTTCAATGCATATTGTTAAGCTGAATTTTGTTTGAAAGTTGTACTAAGTTGCATTCAGAATTGGTGTTGTCATTTGTATATTTGTTTGCAACTATAGTGTTTTGGTTTAAAATGGATGCAGCAAATAAGGCTATATTAGAAAGAACGAAAAAGACTCGGTCTGTTTCGAGATCCCTCGTGACAAAACAAATTAATAAATTAGAATCCGAAATAAGCAATACAGCTGATAAAACAACAGTACATGAGATATATATGCAATTAATTTCTAAATTTGAAGAGCTGAGTACACTCGATAAGGAAATTGAGAACTTAATAGATATTGAGAGTCTAGAAGAAGAAATCGTAACTCGCGAAGAATATCGAGATATATAAATTTATAATTTGGAAAATTCGTGCTGAACGTTATGTAGAATCAGTTTCGAACACTGCTATTCAAAATTCGGTGGAAAATCAACCACAAAACATAACACTTCCTTTAAATAGTACAGTTAGTTCTGTTTTATCAAATCAACCGCGTTTACCTAAACTCACATTAGAATCTTTTTCGGGCAAGGATATCAGTAGTTTTCCCAGTTTTTGGGCTAGATTTAAATCCGCAGTACATGAAAATTCGAGTTTAAATGATGTGGACAAATTTTCCTATTTGAAATCGGTTGTCACATCTGATGCAGAATTGGCTATAACTAATATTAACTCTAACATCGGAAAATTATGCAAAAGCAATTAAAATTTTAGAAAATCGGTTCGGACGTAAAGAACTTATTGTTGACTTTCATATGAATCGCTTGTTAAATCTGACCCCTGTCCATAAATCGTTTGATGTTATTGCGTTAAGAAATTTATATGATCAGTTAGAAATTAATATAAGGGGACTTGAATCTCTTGAAATCTCTCCCCGATTCCTATAGTTGTCTCTTGTTTCCGATAATTATGAAAGCTATTCCCCCTGATTTAGCATTAGAATATAATAAAAAATATAATGAAACACAATCACAAATCACTGATTTAATTGCATATTTGCGAAGCGAAGTAGAAAGTCGCGAACGCACAGAACTTTTAGTAAAACCGCATGACCTAGAATTGAAAAATAAAAATTCCTATTCCAATACTAAGTATTTCGAAAGAACGTCTCATAGTTATCCACAGTCAAATCGAAGGGTTCAATGTCATTCTCGATTCCACCCATCTCATAAATCGTTCTCCTCTGCAAACGAATTGCTGATGGCTGCAAATTCGAATTGCTTATTTTGTTTCGAGAATACTCATATGTCTGATTTGTGTGAGAATTTATGCGTTCAGAAAAAAAGAGCTAAATTAATTAAAGAAGGGAGATGTTTCATTTGTTGCAACACTGGTTATGTTAAAAAGTGCAAGAAAGAGGTTTGTTCATATTGTAAAGGTCGACATGCACGTGGTATTTGTTTTAAGTTAGAAAAATCTAAGCAAAATTCGCATTTGGATTTGGAGGAAAAGAATGTTGACGTTAAAACTACGTCTTCAAAAAAAAAAAATTCTGTTTTTCATAACAGAGGTGGAGTTTTATTGCAATGTGTGGAGGCCGAAATTATAGGTCGTTCTTCATCGGATAAGATATTTTGCCTTTTTGATAATGGAAGTGAGAAGTCGTTCATTAAAAAAAAATGTGTATCGGAGGTTGGGGTTGAAAATATTGGGTTCGGAAAGGCTAAATATTTTTTCGTTCGGTTGTAAAACTCCTAAAAAACAAACTTGTAGTAAGGTCGAGGTTAGGCTAAGGAATATATTAAGCGGAGAAGAGACTGTGATTGAGGCATTGGAAATTGAGGAAATTTCAAAGGCAACACTTAGCCTACCTAATCCAGATGCGTGGGCAGAAATGGAGTCAAAAGGGTTTAGGCTAACATTCAGTTGTAATGAATCTTCTGAGAATTGTGAAATTTCATTGTTAATAGGTTCCGATTTTTATTGGTCTTTAACACATCGGATAAAAAGATTAGATTCATCATTGGTTGCAGTCGAGACTAGGCTAGGATGGTCTCTTCAGGGAAGGTGTGACGAGCGGAGTGATTGTACTTCGGTACATTTGGTTCACAGTGAAGATGAATCGATTTCGACTGAGCTAAGGAGATTTTGGGAGATAGAAAAAGTTTAGGAATACTTGACAAGGGTTTGATGACTTTAGGTAATGGGGATGAAGAGATACTTAGTGAGTTTGATAAATCAGTTAATTTCGTAGATGGTCGATATCGTGTAAATTTGCCATGGAAACCAGGTATGAGAGAGGCTTTACAAAATAATAAAACTGTCGCACGTAAGCGTTTTGAGGGGCTGGTTCGTAGGTTTAAATGTGATCACGAGTTGTTCTGCGAGTATAAGGATGTAATTGATGACTATGTTAGGGAAGGTATTGTTGAGCGTACTTCTTGTGATTCTTTATTGGATAGTCAGGGATTTTACCTACCCCATCATGCAGTGATACATAGCGACAAAACCACAAGTCATATTAGAATAGTATTTGATGGTTCAGCACATGAAGATGGACAGTCATCCTTAAACCAAAGTTTATATACGGGACCAAATTTGCATCCCAACATTTTAGAACTGCTTTTATGTTTTCGAAAAAGTCCTGTAGCATTTACAGCTGATGTAAAATCGGCTTTTCTTCAAATTGAATTAGATTTCCGTGATCGAGATTTTACACGTTTCTTCTGGACAGATAATTTGAATAAAGAGCCATACGTTTTGAATTTCACAAGAGTTCTTTTTGGACTTCGACCTAGCCCATATCTTCTCGCAGCAACTTTAAAACATCATTTTAAGAAGTACAGAGAGCAATATTCTCATACATTTGAGTTGCTAAATAGTTCCATTTATGTTGATGACCTCATTTGTGGTCAGAATGATGTTCCGGACGCTCTACGTAC
This sequence comes from Trichonephila clavipes, assembly GCA_019973935.1. Classification (NCBI taxonomy): domain Eukaryota; kingdom Metazoa; phylum Arthropoda; class Arachnida; order Araneae; family Nephilidae; genus Trichonephila; species Trichonephila clavipes. Next base: position 76,960 of record BMAU01021149.1, read on the forward strand.
TACCTTGGAGTGCTTGCAAATATTCAGTGACGCAGGCATGTTATTGCGCAAATGGCGAAGTAATTCGAAACAACTTAATTTGTTATGGCAGCAAGAAGGTGTCAAAACGGAATCCTCTGAAACTAGTGCTATTGATCTTAGACCTCCAACGAAGGTTTTAGGACTTGCTTGGGATCCAGAAAACGATTTAATTTATTTCGATCCAAAGGATCTATTGAAGTTTATGTCACGTAGAGGAGAATCGAAAAGATTTATTCTGAGTGTGGTTGGTCGCATCTTCGACCCCATTGGAATTCTTGGCCCATTCGTTATCAAATTGAAATGTCTTCTTCAGGAACTTTGGACTCTAGGAGTGTAGAATGGGACTCTGAACTTCCCCCAAAGCTACGACACAAGTGGCAGCAGTGGAGTAGCGAAGCTGAGGGCTTGACTGAGATAAAGATACCACAGTTCTATTTAGGTAACATAGATCAAGAAATATTTAAGTGTGAAATACATTGTTTTTCAGACTCGAGTAAATCAGCTTATGGAACAATATTATACTTGCGGTTTGTTACTTGTAATAACGAAATCGAAACTAGTTTCATTTGTTCAAAAGGTCGTGTGGCACCTTTGAAATCATTGACGCTTCCTCGTCTTGAACTGACAGCAGCCTTATTGTCAGCTAGGTTGGCCAAACAGGTGTCATCTTGTCTCAAATTTGATGCTAATGTATATTATTGGACCGATTCTCTCATTTCGTACTACTGGATACGCGGCGATTCTTCAGCGTTCAAACCATACATTAAAAATCGTGTTCAAGAGATACAATTGCTCTCTGATCCGATGCAGTGGGGACACTGTCCAGGAAAGGACAACCCTGCTGATCTCCTTTCGCGTGGTACATCTGCCGTCAAGTTAGCACAGAATGAGCTGTGGTGGCATGGCCCACCTTGGCTTAAACTAACACCTGATCATTGGCCAAATCGTCACCGAGATATTTTAGATTCAGAGCTCTGCTCGGAAGAATTAGAACATCGTTCTAGTGTGCATGTGGCAGTTACTCAACAGAGGAAGCTCTTGTTGACATAAATCGATTCAGCAGCCTTAAGAAACTTTTGAAAACGACTGCTTGGCTTTCCGATTAAGTGAACAATGCTAGAAACATTTACAAATCGATGGACTTCTACATTACTGCAGATGAAATACAAAATGCTGAATATTTTTGGCTTAAATGTGTTCAATCGAATTTTATTCAGCTGAGATATTAGCCTTTAAAACAAAACGAACAACTTCGATCTAGCTCTGAAATAAAGAGTTTAGTGCCGTATTTGGATGAAAACAATTTATTACGACTTACTGGACGGTTGCTTGAAGCAGACTTATGCTTTGGTGAAAAGCATCCTGTTATTCTTCCTCGACGCTGTAAATTTACAGAATTACTTGTTATTAGGGAACATGAACGAATTGGTCATTGTGGCGTATCTGCAACTTTGACTCAACTTCGGAAAAAATATTGGGTACCTAAGGGTCGTCAGTTAGTAAAAACAATGATTCGAATCTGTCTCGTTTGTAAAAATACAGTGCCAAACCAGCTGACCAGTTAAGTGGTCAGTTGCCCGAGATAGAATCACCCAATCTCCTCCTTTCCAAATTGCAGGAATTGATTTTACAGGTGCAATACTTGTTAAGGACAATCAAGGGACTCGCAAGTCTTATGTTTCTTTGTTTACATGTGCAGTCACTCGTGCCTTACACTTAGAACTTGTGTCGGACATGTCCACAAAGTGTTTTTTACTTTTTGCTTTACGGAGATTCCTCGCTCGTAGAGGTAATTGCAAGGTAATATACTCCGATAATGCACGTACATTTAAAGCAGCTGAAAGGGAGCTAGCATATTTTGCCAACATCTTGAAAGACAGTGAATTTCAAAATTTTGTCGCAGATAAAGGTATTCACTGGAAGTTCATAGTTGAACGTGCGCCTTGGTGGGGTGGATTTTACGAACGTCTTGTTAAAACTATAAAGGATCCTTTACGTAAAATACTTGGCAGGGCACTTCTAACATTTGAAGAACTTTCAACGATACTTTCAGAAGTTGAAGTCATCATTAATCATCGACCACTGACATACGTGGAGAATGATCCAGGAGAGCCGGAACCGCTAACACCGGCCCACTTCCTCGAGTTAGGTTATGGTGACTCTAAATATCCTATACATTTCATCGAACTGATCGACGCCACTACGGCAAAGGAGTCGTACAAGAAAAGAAAGACTTACCGAACTCTTCTTTTAAAACAACTTTGGAGACGCTGGAAAGAACAGTATTTGCTCCAGTTAAAACCAGCTAATCATTTTAAAACACCATCTGTTCATAAGAATTTAAAATTAAACGACGTAGTTCTTGTTGAAGGAAATGTAAAATCAAAATTGTTGTGGGAACTTGGAATAATCAAGGAAATATTTATTGGAAGAGACGATAACGTTAGATCTTGTCTTGTAAAAACTTTTAAAGGTCTCTTCAAAAAACCCATTCAATTGCTGTACCCTTTAGAAATTGTATAATATACTTGTACTAATTTGTTTATATTTTTCAGATTAATAGTAGGAGATTACACATTATTAATTAATCTCTGTTAAATTTATTTTTTGTGAAATCTTGAGGTATGTATCCTAGTATTTGTTCGTCTGTAAATTGAAGCTTTGTCATCTTTAAGTTTCATTATATATTGTGTACTTTAATGTATATTTACTCTTTTCTTTCTAATATGTATAATTTAGATTTGATTAGTAGTATTGTATCAGTATTTTCTTTGTAAGAATTGTATTTGAATAATTGTTTGTATTAATTGTAGTTCGATATTTACTGGGTGAACATTCTGTTCACCGGTGGGGTGTGTGCCGAAATATTGACCACGCGAGGGCGCTGGTGTGCGCACATCTGTATTAAAATTGTAAAGATCGTGAGAGTGTGTGTGTGTAACTTGTATCGTAGGATGTACGCCGCATCACGGCAATTTGTATCTAATTAAACATTATTATACCTAAATTATCTCATGGAATTATTGTGGACTGTCTTAACTAATTCGCCCGGATACACACTCCTTTCGTTCGAAATAATTATGGACATTGCTTCGTTTATAATTCGCTATAGTACCTTTAAGATGTTGAGGGATCGTTCACACCTCTTCCGCAAGTAAAGGACATGAGGAAGGAAAGTCAATTTGCAGTCAAAGATTACTCCGAGGAAGCGCACCGCACTGACGACAGGTATTTGAATACGTCCCATATGAATAGAAGGATCTGGGTGTAGATTACGTTTCCTGCAAAAATGGACACAGCTGCTCTTGGATGGAGATATCGTGTGTCCATTCTGATCACACCACTGAACTAATCGATTGACAGTTGTTTGCAGCTGTCGCTCAATTAGTCGTATATCTGAGCCTTGACAAGAGACCTGCAAATCGTCAACATAAAGCATTCCTCGTACTGAAGGTGGAAGTTGATGAAGTATGTTACTTATATGAATATTAAAAAGGGTAACGCTCAAAACGCTACCCTGAGGAACACCTTGATCTTGAATGAATTTATGAGATGAGTGACCAATGCGTACATTAAAATAACGAACAGCTAAAAAGTTAAAAATAAAAATAGGAAATTTCCCCTTAGGCCAAAATCATACATATTACGGAGAATCCCATAACGCCAAGTTCGGTCGTATGCCTTTTCTATATCAAAGAAAAGGGAAACCAAGTGGTTTCTCCTAACAAAGGCATCCCTGATTTGCGACTCTAGGAATACGAGGTTATGAAGAGTGGATCGGCCCTTGTAGAATCCACTCTGCAGAGGAGAAATACACTTTTCTTTCTCTAAAACATATACCAAACGTGTATTTACCATACGTTCGAAGGTCTTACAGAAGCAGCTCGTCAGAGCAATGGGACGGTAACTCAAGAGGATCTGTTGCCACCTTGCCCGGCTTAAGGATTGGAATCACAATGGCCTCCCTCCAGCTGGAGGGAAAGCAATGCTCCTTCCAAACTATGTTGAATAAAAAAAGAATGTTGGCCAGAGAGTTTGGATGTACATGACGGAGCATCGCGTATGTGATTCCATCCGGTCCAGGGCTTATATTGTGCGCTTGAGTGAGTGCCTTTTGTAACTCAGTAATCGTAAAATCACAGTTATACGGAAAAAAGGAACGAGTGGAAAAATTTATCGGGGTACGCTCTGATTGCCTCTTAATCTCGAGAAAACGAGAATTATAAGAGGCTGCACTCGATACACTCTGAAAAGTTTCACCCAGAATATTAGCTATTTCATCTGGGGAAGAAAAGACAGAGTCTGATGTTTGTAAAATAGGGAAGGAAAATTCCCGATATATCCCGTTTGCTGCCTTGACCTTTTTCCATAATTGTTTACCGGACATTGACGAGGTGAGTGAGGACACATATCGAATCCATGATTGCCTCTGACTCCGACGCCTTACTTTACGAGCATTTGCTTTTGCCTTTTTGAATGCCAAGAGATTCTCCGTAGTGGGATATCTGCGAAAAATTCCCCATAACTTCCGCTGGTTCTTATATGCTGTCTGACAATCAGCATTCCACCAAGGTTTGTAATGTTGGAATTAATGACTTGAACTCTTTGGTATTGAGAAATCAGCAGCAGCAATCAAAACATTGGTGACTTCTTGTACAGCAGTATCAACACTGGCTGTCTTGACCATTGCATCAGTTATCACAGCCAACTGCGTGAAAAGGGCCCAGTCTGCACGACTATAAGAATACGTAGGTGGGAAGGTTTTTCCACCCGGATCAGAATCGTGAGAAAGGATAACAGGGAAGTGGTCACTATTATAGAGGTCCTTCTCAACTGACAAATTTAAATGAGGTAAGAGTGATGGTGAGCAGATGGCCAAATCTAATGTGTGAAAGGATCGTGTGGGTTCGTGAAAGTACGTTGGTTCCTCGTGATTAAGCAGACAGAGACAGTGATCAGAAAGCACCTGTTCAATCTGTCTGCCACGAGAGTTCGTCTTCGTACTACCCCACAGAGTGCTATGTCCATTGAAGTCACCAAGTATGATAAAGGGTGCTGGCAACTGATCAACCAGGTTGTTCAAGTCGTGTTGGTGGATAACAGTATTTGGTGGCAAGTAAAGACAGCAGACTGTGATTAAGTTCGTGGAGTGGATTCTCACGGCTACAGCCTGTAACGAGGTATGGAGTGGCAGAGCACTAGATGGAACATCGAGGGATGTAAAAATACATACGCCTCCGGACACAGAGGGTCCCTCCGTGTCTTTCCGCACACAACCATACCGATGTATCTTTGTGTAGTATGACAAGACTTCAAGAAAGTCTCTTGAAGTGCTACGCATACTGGATGGTACTGACGTATGATGTCTTTTACATCATCTGTATGTGATCTATATATAGCCACGAGACAATTCCAAGAAACCAGGGAAGTTATTTTTGGGGCGAAAGGGTCCCTTTTAAGGGATTTTCTGCCACTTGTTTAAAATCAGCCTCTAAAAGGCTCTCATCTTCTTCGGATGCCAGACCTGTGACGTAATCCGTGTCAGAAGGATTAGCGTCTGTGTCCATGGCATCCGAGGTTTTAAAAGTTTTCTGTCTGCGAGATTTTTTGGAGACGGGAGATATTTCATTGGGGGAATCTTGTTCCCTCGCAATCTTTATGGATGAGTTTTTTTCAGGATTTTTCTTTAAAATGGATGTAGGTTTTATGCGCATTAAGTCTATTTTTATATTATCTTTTCGGGGACGATGTAGTGGAGATGGTTGTACTTTAATTTTCCCTTTTGTCTTAGACATGGGAGTTGGTGGCTGGGGATTCGATATAGTAATTTTTTTGAAGAAATGGAAGGTAAGAGTTGCGTTTGGGCAGAGGATGATGTGTTAATAGCAGTAGGAATATTTGTTCTTTGTTTGGATGATAGTGGTGCAAGTAATTTTAAAGGTGGACAGTTTATTTTAGTTATATTTTCATCTGTTTGGGTAGAATTATTTAAAGTAGAGGATTTGGTAGCTTGAGCGTAGGTTTGAGGTAACTGTGGGACTATTAATTTACGTGCTTCTGGGTAAGAAATATTTTGAGTTGTTTTTATTTCCTGTATTTGTTTCTCTATTTTCCATTTAGGGCATAATTTGGAGTCTGATGGATGAGGTTGTAATCAATTAATACATTTAGGCTCTAGACTGCAATCTGTGGAAGCATGTCCAACAGATGCACATCTAGAGCAAGTAAGTTGACCGCGGCAGGAAGTTTGCGAGTGTCCGAACCTCTGGCACTTAAAACCGCGCAGAGGATTCGGTATATATGGACGTACTTTGCAATTTAAGTATCCAGCTTTAATGTTTGATGGTAATTTAGGGCTATTGAAGGTTAGAATTAAATTTTTAGTGGGAAAAAGGGATGAGTCTTTTTTTACTGAAATTCTTCTGACCTGGGTAACACCCTGGTCAGAAAGTCCTTCCAAGATTTCTGCTTCAGAGGAAGACAAAAGATCTGTGGTTCGGAGATGACACCTCGACATGAATTCAATGATTTGTGAGGAGTTATGGTTAACAAAAAATCTAAAAAGGTTTTAGCCAACAAAAAAGATTTACTTTGTAACGCAGATGTAGTCTCGATTAGTAAGTCACCAGATTGTAGTTTTTTAATAGATTTCGGTTCTCCACCTATTCCTATTATAGCTTTGTGGATAACAAAAGGTGATTTTTGTGCCATTTCACAGTTTGGTAATGATAAAATTAAAAAGCTTGAACATTTAGCAACGTTGTCAATAAGAAGGTTGGGTAATCCCGGGCATGAATTCAAAGAATCCATGGGCCGAGCATCATGAGTTGGGTAGGGTGGGACGAGGGTTTTAATAGATGTGTTTTGAGTTTTTTCTTTATTTGGATTTATTTTGATTTTTTTTTTTTTTTTGAGAAAGGAGGAGGAGAATCCCTTTTGATTTTCAGAGGACTAGTTTGGCAGGGCTAGCCCTAGATTCAGCAAACAGTAGTGGCCTCGGGAGAGCCCCCCGCTCTGCAATGCAGGACCCCATCCAGGCACCACCTGGAACTACAAGACAGGCGGGATTATACACCAACTGATAGAGCAGCCAGGACATGCTGGTTAGGCTGCCCCGGGCTCCTGTACTATCTGGCGGCCTGAGACGCAAAACTCAGCTTTTCTCCTGTACCCTCTACATGGCCGCTTCCTCCAAGACCCCACCTCACTAGTCCAAAGGTCCGCAAAAGTTCAAAACCCCGCTCCAAGTGCCAGTTTTCCCAGGGAGCAGTCCGTTGTGTCATCATACCAATAGTGAAAACCCATCAGACACAACTTCATTCCACTCAGTCCTGGTCTGCCACAGGACTTCGTGGCAGAAAAATAAAGATAATAAGTTGAACACAAAAAAAAGCAAGAATCGAACATAAAAGAAGCAACAAAATCAAAATATTGAAAGAAATTTAAGCAAAGCAAATGAAAAGAACGTAATATAAAATGTAAACCATAATACGGTAGCAAAAAATATCAAATTTTTTACCAGAAAAAAAACAAACATGGAACAAAGTACATTTTTGAATGTAGGTCTGTGGTCTGGATGGGAAAAGAAGAAAAGGGAAATTTGAATGGCAAGAAAAAGGGCCGAAAATAGAGAAGGATCACTAGGGTTCCCCGGGTTCGTGAAGCCCGTGTTTACCAAAGACAGTAAACCCCTAGGGAGAAGGAAAAGATCACTAGGGCACCTCGGGAGCGTGAAACCCGTACTCACCTAAAGAAGGTGAGCCCCCTGAGGGGAAAAAAAATCAAGTTTTCCATTTTAATCAAAGTGTTTATATTGAACAATTTCTTCATTTTTGGAGTTTTCAAAATATCATTGGATAAATTCTAAAGACATGTCTGTTATGGATCATGTGTTTGAATTAATTCAAATTTCAAGTACAGTTTGAATAACTTCCTTTGAGGTTTTTGTTTTCTCAACCTTCAGTCCAAATATTTCTTCTCATATCAGACAGAATGCTCCCAAACATTGATCCCAGTTAGGTGAAGTATATATTAATACAATAATTAGAAGCAGCATATTTTTGATGATATATAGATTTAATTTATTCAAATCTAAAACCAAACAACTTGATACACAATTAAATATAACTTTTAAATACATGCAATCAGAGTAAATGTTCCAGAAATAGCATTTACAGTGTGAAGGAACTAATAATGGTTTAAAACAATACTGAAGCTGTTGTCATATTGACATGTCCAAACATTTCATGAAATAAAATGCAATACAAAGGCAAAAATCATTATACAGAACATAATATTACTTAGAATTTTATATATTCATGCTTTATTATTAATACAACAAATTCAAATAATGCCTGAATTTTTTGTAAAAAATTATGTTAGGTATCAAAGAAGCCTTTCAGAGTATGTTTTGTTTTGGCTGGCAATTCACTTTTTAAAATTATTGCTTTTTTTAAATCCAACTTTGGAAGAAAAAAATTTGCTAATTATTTTTATGAATGAAAAAAATTAATAAAAGCTGAATTTCAAAATAATACTTGTGAAATTTGTTAAGTGTATTCCGCACACACATACTTAATTTAACAAGTCATTTCGTTATATTAGTTTCATGTTTATTAAATAAATGTTTATAAGTGCTTATTTCTTATGCTTTTGTTTTTGATAAGCACACTTTTGAAAAGCAAGTAAAACAATTCAACCAATTAAAAAAAAATTTAAAATACACAATTGCTTATCGAATTAAGCAAAATTTGTTAAACGTAAACAAATCAGCACTAAATGGAATTCAACCCCCCTCCCTAAATAATAATTATGATTTGCAAAAGAGGCATTTATTATAAATTTACAAATTCAAATTTGATACAAAATCAATTAACTTGTATGAAATACTTACATTTAAATCTCTAAAAAATTCATTGTAATCCAATGCATAGCCCACAATGAATTTATTTGGAACTTCAAATCCCATATCTTAAAATACAAATGTATAAAAAATATATTAATCATTAATTTACTTAATACTTCCACAAAAACAAATATTGATAAAATGAATAATTTTGAGAAACAACTTTATTATAATATTACACTATATAAGAAATTTGTTAATCAAAAAGTAATAAATTATTAATCCACCAATAAAATGATGAATAGATATGATTCAACGCTGCTAAAACGCAGTAACACAAATAAGTTTAATTGATACACATGTTGAAAAAAGAAATTGGCCATTGAAAATGAAATTTTACAGAGATTTATCATAGAAGGTAGACTTATCTATACAAACATAAAAGCATATAATAACGCAATACTAAGGATGCATAGTTTAAGGTTGATTATAGAAGTTCAAGTGATCCTATAACTATATAACCAATAACTTGCTATCTAAACTTTAGCAGATCTAAATGTTAGTAGATCTTTCATTGTTTTGTTAAAAAGAAAGGAATATTTATCTCATTCTTAACTAAAAATAACAGTCGATATAATCTTGAGAAAAACTTAAAAATTGTATATTTTTTTTATAACTTAATATTTCTTGATAATCACAGAAAAATAATCTTTTCCCCTCATTTTTGATAAATGCAAGTACAGCAAATATGCTAAGCAGGATGACAAACAAATTGATATTTTACAAACGATTCATAATTTAGATTTATAAGTAAAACCAGAGAGTAATAATTATCTATTCAAAAAGAAAAGTATTGTTTATTAATTTATAAAATTCAGTAAAGTTAGAAAATGAGCTGCCAGTACAAGCTTCAATTAAAATAAGCAATTTCTTTTTTTAACAATTGCAACAAATTTAAAAAATATTAAAAATTGTATAAACTTTTTAATAAAACTACTTTAAAATTCCAAATTGTATTTAAAATTTTTTTGTTGAAAAAAAAATTTGTCACCTAGTTTTGATACCTCTAAGTGTATACAATTTTATTTTTTGAGGATAAATCAAATAAATACATGTGCTTCAAGATTATTTCAGATAATCAATTTATATAAATTTTTAATAATTTAAACTTATATACAAGAAAAAGCCCCATTCTTCAACACAAATTTTAAGGCAATCTGCAAAAATAATTTATAAAGAACAAACGATTTAAGAAGAATAATGTGGAAACAATGTACTCGTCTAAAACATTTCCAATTAAAATTCATATTATATTCCTTCTTGCTTATTCTCCAATTATAATTCGTAATATATAAATTTAAATATCAATGAAATTTCAGTCTATCTTTAATTATTCCATTTCAGTTATAAGTAATTCTTTATTTAAAAATCTTATAAGAAAGAAAAATTTCACGAAGACAAACTTAAGCTTCTTTAAAAAATATAGCCATTTAAAATGAAATGTTATAATTAAAAATGTACTCACAATCAGGTCGATAACCACTGCTTTTGGGTGTTCTCTTCACAAAAAGACTATGAAAAAGCAAGTTATTCAAGATCAGATTATTATGTCAAATAACTTATAATATAATGATATTTATACATACAAACATGAATGGTTGCAAAGTATTGTTGCCAGGCTATAAAATATCAAAAAGTATCATGAATTCTCAATAATTGCAGATTTTAATAATAAAGAAACTTTATAATAAAATAATGTTCAGCAATAAATTTTTATTTTTACTTCCATTTTTGCTTTTTTTTTTAAATGCATGAGATTCCTTAAACCTCCTACAACAAAGTATAAGCCAGAAAATTTTAAGTGTGTAACTTTAAAGTAAATAAACAAAATCTTATAAGTCAAAATATTCAAAAAAGTACATTATCCCACTCTATCAGTGGGAGAAAAAAATCCTGGAAATTTTTTGTAAAAAATATTAAATTTTAATTTGGCAACAGACTACATACTAGAAAATACATTCTAACTGAAGTCAAGTTTCTATTTAACATGCAATACAGCCAATTCATTTATACAAAAGAAATATACTAATGAGCATGCAAATGAATTGGCTTTCTTTCTCTCTCTCTCTCTCTCTCTCACACAAGTTTAATTATTTTTAATATAAATGCATGATTTTGTGGGGTGTTACACACACACAATGCATATTTTTTTTTATATACATATTTAATATTAAATTTTAAAGAAGATTAATACTTTCAAAATTTTTCATATTATATAATAGTGGAAAAAAAATAACTTTTATTACAAAAAAGAATTAAACATTAATTTTGAATTAAAAGCTAATAAATTTATGTGAGTATAGGGCACTCATTAATTAAAATAGCTCACAACACAGAAAATGTTTTAATAATGACATAAAATACATACCTAACAACTTTAACAGATTTGGGATTGAATTTCTGTAATAATTTCAATAAATTTTCCATAGTTAAACCAGTATCAATTATATCTTCCACTATCAACAAATTCTATAAAAAATATAGTACATTACAAGAGAAAAAAAATAGTTTTCAACAGCATAATTTTTTCTTTTTAAAAAAATTCTCACATAAATATTTAATTTTCAATTGCTTTGGACATTAAAAAAATAGACAGTAATTAAAAATAAAATCCATTAATGCTCTCTTATTTAAAATATATAATATAAAATTTTGACAAATCACTCACTCTTCCTGCTAAAGTCATTAGGTTATCAATTCCCATGACTTTTAATTCTCCTGAAGAATCTGCATCCTACAAGTAAAATATACAATTAAGAATCAACAAATAGCTTTAGCAAATAAAAAAAATATTTAAACATCAATAAAAATTAAGATATACAGCAGCTGTGAGAGAGAGAGCCTCTAATATTTAGCAAACTTAAAGATTCCTTGAAATAAAAACATACTTCCTCTTCCCGATCTTTTATTCTGGGTTGGATGTAACGGATTTGTTATTAATTCCTAATATTAAATGGATTTACATTATACAGAAAAAAGTTAAGAGAAGAGAAATTAATAGAGATAATTTTAATATCACTTTGCCTTAAATTTTCCTTCAGATGCTAATCTCTTTACAAATTATTGCCTACCTGCCAACTTTTGAAAAGAAGAAAGTGTAAAATAATGAGTGGTCTACATTTCAAGGAAAATTTTGAATTAATGTTTGAATATTTCAAGTAAATTCTTAAAATAATGCAAAAAATAAATAAAAATAAAAAAAAATAAAATTAAACTTTATAAAATAATACACGATATACTAATATTTTTGAAATACTTAGAAAACTTCACAAGATATTTTGATAAGAAAATTACTTGAATAAAAATTTTTGTATTTTGTGACTTACTTTACAAAAACTCATTCACTAAGATAAATTTAAAAGGATGTACAAAGGTACATTCAAGAAAGTAAAAACTTCAAAATATTCTTTAAAAAAAAAAAAAAATCATTGAATACATGAGTGCTTACAATTTTTTTATAAGGCTTTAATGTGCAAAGTTTTTTAGATAACAGAGATGTACAAACATCTCAGACTTTTAAAAGTAAAGGCACCCTTTTCTGATGATATGTATTAAATGACACAAGCAGAACACAATCATCCCCACCAGTCTTCAAATAGGTAACTACTCCATTCTCCCCTGCAATTATTACAGCATATCTGCCGTAAATGAAACTTAATATTCAAAGGGTATCTCACATTTTTTAAATTCATCCACAATGAGTGGATGAGATCTGTTGTGTCTTCTGATGAAAGCAGGATCTGTATTGGTACCATTGATGGCCGTGTGTTGGTCAGGAGGCCAGGGGAACACCAAACAAATTGTTTACGGCCTAGACACACTGGACCTACACCTGGAGTCATATTCTGGGGAGCCATTTCCAATGGCAGTAGGAGCAACAAACATGGCCCTACCCTCTGTGGCTAAATGCAACATCAAAAGCTGTAATCAGCACACTAGAATTGGATTTTAAAAAATGGCTCTAAAATTGTCCTTTTTATCACAAGTGTTAAGAATTATGTCCTGCTGGCATAAAGAAATCTTCTTTGATAGCTCGACAGCCTTGGCCTTCTCCAGGTATCCCTGCTTTTGGCAACTGTTTTCCAATTTTTAACCTTTAAAATTTTTAAGTCATTTTCAACACAGTCAATCTTAATGGGGTCTGCCCCGAGGTCTATTTCCCATGGGCTTTCCCAGAAAGATTTTCTGATGTAAAGAATTAATGGACATTAAAATTTGCTATAAAGAGTTACTGTTTACAACTACTGTCAACAGAGGGTGCCACGACAAAGACTTTAAAAATATGTATTTGTTTCCTTTGTGTATTTTCTGTAACACCATTTTTGTAATCGAGTCTGTTCTGAAATCGAAAAAGATGGTTAATTTTTGTGGTGTGAATTCAAGTTGAATAAATCTCAAGAAAATCACCAAAAGGAGTCATTTATTGTTTCTCATTTTCAGAATTAATGTTGGTGAGTTTGTTTAAACTTAGCTTTCCGGGAAAAAAGGTAAACCAATCATTTTAACTATTAAATGAACTTACAAATCTAACAGTTACAAAATAGTATTTGACTGGAATAATACGAGTAATTAAAGTCATACGAAATCTGTGTTCTAATTAAATATGCAGTGTGAAAAAAAGAATCTATTTGATCAAAATAAAAATCTAATAAAGGAATCTGATAAGAGTCTATTTAAAATTAGAAAAACACAAGGTCAGCCACATTCTACTGCTATAGTGTATTTTCAGTGAAATATGTAAAGGAACTACACAGTCTCTAATAAAAATGTAACATTCAGGAAAGTTTATACTTATTGCGCGACAGCTGGTCTCCTTAAAATTTAGTTAAAATAAAATTAAGATATTACTGTACAAAAATGAAAGCATGTCATATACAACTTTTCACTTAGCAAATCTCTCAAGGGAAAATTGTCAAACTCCCCCAAAATGGTTCTTATACTAAAGAGTGTTTTTTTCCCCAGGTATAGAAGTTTAAGTTGGCATTACTTTCCAAGATGACGACCAATTTAACAGCTGTCAAGTGATTTATTCTCAGTTTGGTTTGGCAATTCATCATGAATAGACTCACGCCTGAATAGATTCGTCAAATGGGCTCAAAACGAGATTGCCGTTGTTCCCGATTTTCATAAGCAAATTTTGTTTAGCGATGAAGCGCACTTCTAATTGAATGGCTACGTCAACAAACAAAATTGCCGCATTTGGAGTGAAGCTAATCCACAAGTGTATGTCGAAACACCGTTACATCCAGAAAAACTGACTGTTTGGTGTGCTTTATGGGCTGGTGGAATCCTTCAAAAACGATGAAGGCCACAACATTACAGTCAATGGTGATCGGTATAGAGCCATGATTACTAATTTTTTCATTCCTAAATTGAACAATGATGATGTCCAGGAGCTGTGGTTCCAACAAGACGGCGCAACATGTCACACAGCTCATGCCACAATCGATTTATTGAAAGACACGTTTGGTGACCGCCTAATTTCCCGTTTTGGACCTGTGAATTGGCCTCCAAGATCTTGTGATTTAACACGGCTAGACTATTTTCTGTGGGGCTATGTAAAGTCATTGGTCTATGCGGATAAGCCACAAACGCTTGACCATTTGCAACATTTGCTGTGTTATTGCCGATATATGGCCACAAATGTTGGAAAAAGTCATCGAAAATTGGACGTCCAGATTGGACTACATCCGAGCCAGCCGTGGCAGTCATATGCCAGAAATCATATTTAAAATGTAATGCCACAAGATTATCTTTCGAATAAAAAAAATTCATGTCAATCAAATAATACATCGTTGTTTTATTGCAATTTAAAGTTCTATACCTCTAAAAAAACACCCTTTACATAAGCATAATATATACTAGATATTATGCTATATATCCTCTCTTATAACTAGATTTGCAATTATTTTTTCTTTTGTAATCTGAAACAAATCTGCTAAAACCAGGTACTAGGTTTCCAACTTTTTTAGATTAACAAATAAAACTTAATAAAAATTTGAAACTTATCTTACTAGTTCCAACAACATTGCTTTTTCAGATTTTAATTATGTCTACTTAAATTTCTTAATTTAAGTTTAAAAATAATTTAACTTACTTCATAACTCTTTAATCGGATAAAATCAACAGAAATAACTCCTGTAGGGCCATTAATATTGCGAACATACTGCTTTATTTTATCTAGAAGATCAGCAAAAAATTTATAGCCTCCCTTAAGAACACATAAAGCAGTAAAAGGTTGCTCATTATAATCCTGAGAAATATCCCTTGCTAGGCGTTCAATTCTGAAAAAATCCAAGCAAACAGTGTTAAACACATTCTAATATTTTAAGAAGGAAATTATTAAATATTAAGATATGAAACTTTAACATTATTAAATAAAAATCAAACCATGCCTAAAAAAAGTGTTAACTTTCAATTTTATAATTTTAATTATTTTACGGGGACACTATTATTCCAAACATTTAAGTACACCAAGAAAAATACAACACTTAATTGCTGGTTTTGAGTATCGTTTGTCTTATGAATTCTGAAATATAAGAATGTAACAGAATTTTACGCTTAAACAGTTTTTTGCTGGTACTCAAGAAAAATGCTCAGTTTCTCTCCAAAGCATCTCAAAGGAAATGAAACCACTTATGGTCTTTCAAAACCCACATACTTTTTATCCATAAAATCTAAATCATACTAGCTTTCTTCAAACCAACTATTCTTTTTCCCGGCCCTTGTAACACGATGCTCCATCAATCCATTTTTGCAGCACTCTTTTTTAGCTAAAAGAATATAATGTATACTTTTCAGCTATACTCTTCAAAGCAGCTAACAGAAAAAAACCTTCAACAAAGTTAAAACGCAGGAATCTGAATTGCGTCAACAAACAAAAAACAGAAGTCAAAAGCTTGTGCTTTTCAACAAGAGTGGATCAATACTTTTTTTTTTAAAGAAAGTCTTTTAATAAAACATCCATAATTTATAATTCATGACAGTAATTATCAGAGAACACACGATTTAATCGGAATGATTCTGTATTTCAAAGTATTCGTTTAAAAGAAAAAAGGTAAATTGATAATTAAATGAAATTTTAAAAATCAAATATGTGATAATGTTAATTCTTTAAAGTTGCATAATCAACCAAGAATTTTAAAAATAGAATAATTTTTCTACCTGTCATGAATAAGTCCACATGGGACAAGTACACTGTCCAAATCAGTAGTATAGTGACGAGGAATACAAAATGTTTCCAAAGGATATCCATCATCATCATCCGAAATCTACAAAAGAAATTTGTAACAAATATATATGTAAAGAACTTTTAGACAAACAAAAACTTCTATTCACTGCTTAAAAAAGTAGATATATTATTTAAAACATTTGAAATGATAGAGAATCTAAATATAAACACAAAAATACTAAAATTAATTCCTTTTTAATTGATTTTTAACATCAATACATAATTTTAAAGTTTTTAACATTCCAATTTCTGCAATCAAAATTTCTTTAATTTATGCAATTTTTACAAAAATATGAATTTAAAACAGAAATCTGTTCTTAGCATTTAAATTTTTGAAAAAATGTTTCAATATTCTTTACTTATATACATGACTGCAATATGGAAAGTTAAGATTTCTTTAAAACAATTACATGCATTCAACTAACCATTGAAAATTACTCAAAATTTTAAAGATATTAGAAGAAATTAAGATTTCCCCCAAGGCTTAAATCTATCGAGAATTTTGAATTCATGAAAATAGTGTTTCTCTCTCTCACTCAATAAAAGCCTTCTTTTCAGATCTAAAACTATTATATTAACTTCTATTCAATGAAGTGTATCCTAGCAAGCGAAGTAATCTTGTTCCTAATTTTAAAAACATTTATAAATACCTGTAATCCGATGATTAATAATCTGATGATTAATCATTACAAGTTATCGCAAATTATACGAAAAATGCAACGGATTAATTTTTATCTCTTCTGGGTGCACTTTATTTCAGTCAAATAAGTACAATAGTCTAAATACGAGGAGTAAGGAACAAAATCAATAAAATTATAACTATATTCTCTAGTTTAAAAAAAAGCAAATGCGGTTGTTAATCGTTTTCAGTTTATAGAAATAGTATTTAGTTTCTTGAAAGTAAAATTTAAAAAAAAGTTAAGATATTCAAGGAACCAAAAGGTAAAATTTGTCATAAAATAATTATCATTCCTTTCATTTGAATCAAATACTTTATTTTAACTGAATTAAAATTAGATATACGAAAATCTCTTAATATAAACACAGAGGACATTTTTGCCGGTTCCACAGGTACATAAACTAACAAAAGTAGCAACGAACAATTTAAGACAAAAAACATTTGTTTTTTCAAAGGAGAATACAATGATAACAGAAAGGATCTTTTTCTAAACTATAGTTAAGTGCAATCAATATAAAATTATAAGTTCACTTTTTTAAAATTGTATTGTGAAAAAGTATAATTATTAAGATAAATAAAATTAAAGAAGTCCTCGAAAAGCTTAATCAGGAACAAAATACTTACAACTATATATTTGCATGGATACATTTTGGGGGAAAAAAATATGCTTCTATACTTTCTAATAACAGGCTCTACGATAAATGCGACATGCAAAATTATTTGTAAAATCTTATATTTCCGCCACTCTAAATACACGGCGCACGTACTCTTCTTCTTAATACGCAATAGTAATCGTCTTCTTCCAATGTTGTGTGTATTTCTTTAAAGGCGTATTTAAAGCGCAGAAATTAACATACCTAATAAAAATAATATGTACACGTAAACTTAGCGCTGTTAATTAAAAGATTTTAAATATATTGTGAAAGAAAGTAATATAGTTGAACAGCATATAGTTACAATAATTTTGAGATTCTTGACAACTAGTTTTCTACAGAAGTTTTTAAAAAGGTAGACTTCAGCCTTTTAAATAAAACAAGTAATATAATTTTTTTTAAAGTGAATTCCTACTTCTTTTTTTTTATTGAAAACAATTATAAAATCCCCGTGCACCACAAAGTATCACACGGGGCTTACAGAATAAGTATTAAACACACATTTAAGGGAAATAAACAATTAAAAAAAATGAAGTTAAGAAGGATTACAAACAGTTACAACAAATTTACAGAAATTTTTGAAAGCACTTCTGGTGGAAAGAGGTTGGTGAAAATTCGGTGGCCAATTAATGTTGAGTCTCTTGAACGCCAGTCTTATGATCTTTCTCTCTCTGATATACTTGGGGGGAACACAGAAGGATCACATGTTCTACATTTTCCTCGCCACCAATATTACAGTCACAGCAAGATGAAGGAGCTAAATTAAATTTGTTCAGGTAGCTTTTGAAATTACCATGACCAGTGAGAAATTGGGTTAATTTGTAGTTAGTGTAAAAATGACGACATGATAGTCTTTTATTAATGGTGGGAAAAAATTTCTTTGTTATGCTCCCCTTATTAGAAATAAGATATTCTTGGTTCCAAGACTTCATCATTCTTTCATTCGTGATCTTCTTGTAAAACGATTTAGCAATATTAACGTCAATGTCAATTTTGCGCTTGTTTGCAGCTTTTGCAAGCCAATCGGCTCGCTCATTTCCAAGAACGCCCGTGTGTCCGCGAACAAATGCAAAATCTATTGAGATGTTTTTATCTCTTAGGCTTTTAAGTTGCTTCTGGATCTCGACGATTATATTGTTAAGATTGAAAAAATTTAAGGTCAAAAAATTAACAATTACAAAAGGAATAAAATTTTAAAATTTTCCAAATTTTCTTCAAAAAATTTAATTTTTTTAAAATTGAATAATGTGTGAAAAATTTCATCTCGTATCATTTTTTTTAATAGAAACATTATATGAAATGCTGAAATATAATTTTTAAATACATAAATAATGTAGTGTTGTTTTACAAATGTTCGTTATCAAATGCTGGTTCGTGTTTTAACTAAAACGTTGCGACCTTTGGACTGTAAATTAGGTTTATTACGAGATGGTGCCATTCACACGCTGTTCCACGATGGAAGCTACAACAACTGAAGCGGAGGGTTACATCAAAACATTGGTGGAGGTGCTCAGTCGGCGGATGGCATTCGCGACAAAAAATAGATACAATTACGGACTGAACATCCTCCCCCCGTTGAATTACATTCAATCAATATACAGAATCACATAAATCAAAGAAGATATAAAACATAATAAACAAATAATGCTTTACATAAATCAAGGAAGAAACAATTTCACAAATTACATATTAATTGTCCAAGGGCAGAACACACACCTTCCCAATGCTGCGTTTAATATTGCCCTTATTAGTTTTTATTTCCACTACGCGAACCTTCCCATCCGTACCAGGAGCTAGCTTGGTAATGCGACCTAAGCTCCATTTATTTACAGGAAGGTTATCATCCTTTATTAGGACCATTGTATTTAATTTCACGTTATCTTTGTGAAATTGCCATTTGTTTCGTTGCTGTAAATTGTTTAAATAATCGCGAGACCATTTTGTCCAAATATGTTGAACTATTTTTGTTAATTTTTGCCACCGAGAAAGTGTGTTTTCTGTCTTGTCTAACAAATTAGGTTCAGAAATGGAAGTAATGGGTCTTCCAATCAAGAAATGGCCTGGAGTAAGCACTTCCAAGTCGTCAATATCTTCTGACAAAGGAGTGATTGGTCTAGAATTCAGAATTCCTTCAATCTGTGTTATTATGGTTAAGAATTCTTCCAAAGTCATCTTTAGGTTTCCTACAGCTCTTTTTAAATAAAATTTGAATGATTTAACTCCTGCCTCCCAAAGTCCACCAAAATTTGGTGCTCTAGGTGGCATGAAATTCCAAGAAATCCCTTCAGAAGAAAGATAAGAAGAAAGTTTTTCTTCGGGAAATTTTAAGAGATTATGTAATCTTTTTAATTCTCGATTAGCTCCAACAAAGTTTTTGGCATTATCTGATGATATAGTAGCACATTTCTCGCGTCTAGCCACAAAACGCTTCAATGTAGCAAGGAAGGCGTCTGTGGTCAAATCCGAGACAATTTCGAGATGAACGGCCTTTGAGGCTAAGCAAACAAAAATGGCTACATATATCTTTTGGTAAGTACCCTTTCTCTGGTGTTTATGCCTTATGAAAAAGGGTCCACAATAATCAATTCCTGTATGCAGGAAAAGAAAAAAAAACTAGGGTTTACTCTCTTCTCGAGGTAAAGATCCCATAAGATGGTTTGCTACAATAGGTTTATTTTTGAAGCAAACTACGCATTCGTGCACAATTTTCCTCGCTATTGATCTGCCACGAAGTGGCCAAAATCTTTGTGTTGTACAATAAAGCAAAGCTTGAGGGCCTAAATGAAAATTTCTATTGTGTATATTTATCATAATTAATTTGGTGAGAAGATGATCCGCTGGGAGTATAGCTGGATGTTTCTGACTATAAGTTAAATCCGAGTTTTGCAAACGTCTTCCCACCCTCAAAATTTGATTTCCATCGAGGAATGGATTTAAAGAGAAAAGTTTACCTTTTTTTGAACAACCACTACTCTTAGCCAGAAACTCGATTTCTTCTTGAAAGGCAGAGGCTTGAAGATTTTTAATGAGGCATAATTCTGCTTCATTCACTTCAATATAGTCTAATTGACCAGACCTTTTTACACTAGGATTTCTAGAGTTGTGGAGGAACCTGAAAATATAATTCAAAATATGCAACAATTTAGTATAGTTATTAGAACGTTTTGAAAGATCATCTATAAGAGAGAAATTACAAGAAGTTAAAAGCACATTTGCGGGTTTAAGTTCCTTTAAGTAGTCACTGTCAGAAGTTATCCTTTCAAAGTCAATTGGGTTTGCTTCAAGTTCTTCCCTTAAAAAGTTTGGGCCATGCCACCAAAGTTGTTTAGAAGAGATGTCCGAAGCATTCAACCTTTACAATCCTTAATTTTATGATGTTCCTTTAAACAATTGATGCACAAATTAAGGCGTTTTATTTGATTAAATCTATCGGATACTTTCATATTTTGATAAGTGCTGCGCTTATAAATCAAATGAGGCAGTTTACAGATTGCACAAGAATTTGATGAATCATTCGAATTAAGAAATATTTTACCTTTATGGAAGGGTACTTGTTTTGGTTTATGAGTAATAGGAGCAGAACGATTAATACTATCTATAGTTTGGCTTCTTTTTTCTAAAAACATTATAAATGTATCTAATTCAGGAATTTGATTTGAATCAATGGATTGTTCGAATTGTTTACGAGTTTCTCGATCTATTTTTTTCAGAATGATATTAAGCAATATAAGATCCGATAAATTATTGCGTTCAAAACCTAAGAGTTTTAAAGCTCTGATATTCTTGCTTAGAATATCTGTCATGGTTCTAATATCTCGAGCTGATTCGCTTGTTAACTTTTCTATTTCTAATATAGCATTAATATGAGTCTCAGTAAGGAGACGCTTATTTTCAAATCTAGTTTTTAATGCTGTGATGAGCGATTCAAAGGAATCATCAACTGCTTCAAGTAGTTTGGCATCACCTTGTAATGACGCTTTCAAATAATAAAGTTTTTGTGACTCGCTCAAGTCATTGTTATTAGTTATAATGTTATCAAATTGTGATTAAAGCTAGGCCATTCGTCGTATCTACCTCTAAATACCGGTAAAGGCATTTCCGGCAGTTTTATTTCTAATTTCAGTTTAGAATTAGCTTGAGATATTGCATTTTCATGATTATGAACAGAACTAACAGAAGATTTAGCAATAAAAGAATTGAGAATATCTCTAATTCTTACCTCCAGCTCCTCTAGTCTGTCCTCCATACTTTGTATGTCAGCTTCTATCACTTGCAGTTCCGATTCACTAATATCCTTGATATCATAGTACTGATCCTTTAATTCATCAATCTTTCTGTTCATTTCTTGGACACGTTTCAGTTTAATATCAAGTTTTGTCGGAGTATGATTCCCTGATTCTTCTACGAAAGTTTCTATCTTAGTTATGGTGCCTTTGATTGCACGCTTCGAATTATTAAGTTTATCCATTTTTTTTCCTCCGGCTCGACGGACCAAAAATGTAGTGTTGTTTTACAAATGTTCGTTATCAAATGCTGGTTCGTGTTTTAACTAAAACGTTGCGACCTTTGGACTGTAAATTAGGTTTATTACGAGATGGTGCTATTCGCACGCTGTTCCACGATGGAAGCTACAACAACAACTGAAGCGGAGAGTTACATCAAAACATTGGTGGAGGTGCTCAGTCGGCGGATGGCATTCGCGACAAAAAATAGATACAATTACGGACTGAACAAATAAAAAGAAAACTCTTCAAAGGGTACCAAGTCCTCTTAACTGAAAATTTCTACGGAATATTTACTGGAATGACTGCAAAAAATAGAGTTTCCTCTTCTCATAAAAAAGTCGAACATTAAAAAAAATAAAATAACCTAAACCGGTTTCAGAGAATAAAGTTGACTTATGTACGTGAAATGTTATTCCCAATTCAATTCACCCTGCAATTTCAAAATTAGTTCACATCTTCTGTATGAAATTTAGTGTTATCAAATGTTGAACATCGTAGACAGATCACCCACTTATATTTTTGGGAATTAAATTTTCTTACTGAGCATGGATTTTGTGGTAATTTGAATTAATGCGGTTGCAAAGTATTCGTAATTTTTCATTGAAAGCTTAATAAAATAAGTTGTTAAACTTATTTCTTATTCATACTTTACGTATGTTTCATGTGCACAGAAAATTTAATTGGATGCAGTTTTGCGTCTCCAGTGATACAGCACCTGTCAGAAAAGACGCGTAAATTTAAAAATAAGAAAGAAATGAAAATTGAATATAAGAATGATAAAGGGTATTAAAAAATTTTCTTTAATTGTTAATGAGATCTTTAAGGTCGATGTTTTCGATGTTTAGTTTTCGTAAGAAACAAAAGAATAAATGATGTCTCAATATTTCTTCTTCGTGGAATATGATAGATCGCGTGATTGATTGATTAAAGCCTGATTCTATGAGAAATGAGGTAGAAAAATATTCGAATATATATAAACTAAACATATATCATTTTCTGCATGTTTGGATAAGCAGGTACTTTTATTCAACCATTTTCTTCATATCTACAACTATAAAAATTTTACACTTATGCAGAAATTACTTTCCTAAGAATAGTTCGGTCAACTTGAAATGTACCAAGCAAATTCTAGTATACCAGTATGCAAATAATTGCATTTTCAAGGTCAATGATTGTAAATTTTAGTCTTAAAATCTGTTTTTACAGCGCAGCTAACATTGTATAAAGTAAATAATAATTACAGGTGGTTCATGTCTACAGCTGTGGGCTTCGAAATAAGCTGGATTCTATCTTTTATTTGTGTTGGCATTACAGTTCGTTAAAGACACAGCCGATAATCTCGTTATGACGGTATCGAAGACCTTATAGCCAATTGCTCGATTTAGAAAGTAGTTGCATTGTCGGGATGAAAGAAACTGACAATAGGCCGCCATCTGCATCATTTAGACATGACTGTGTAAAGATGCTGGTAGTAAATATTACGGTAAAGAACTCATCGTTTAAACGAAAATGTTGGTAAATTAAGGTGTACGATTGTGAGGAAAGGTCTCAAGATTCTGCGATAAATCCTGGCTAAGAACCCAGGGTGGACGAGCTTACTTGAAGAACTTTCAGGAAAATGACCCCTCTTAACACTCGGAATGGATATGAGTCCCAGCCTGCCGATCAACGTTCATAGAAAAATTTAAAGATTACGATAAGCATACATAATGTTCTTTATCAACTAGATAAGGAATATTAGAAAGGAGATTTTATAACATTTTTTCTCTTACAAATGTAGAGGAGGTACCAAATTGTAGCAATATATACTGCCAAGAGAAAAAAAGTTTTAGATTTTAGCATTTGCATGAACCAACCTTTGGCATAAATCATAGCCCATACGGGTTTTGAAAATGATTTATCAAATTTTGCACCGTATGGACGCATATTTTTTGTGCCTACATTATTTTGTGTGAAGGCATTAATATTTTCCCCAGATATTCAAATGATGAAGAAAAATCCAATCTCATCGTAATGCCTTGTCAAGCACGTTCTGCAGATTCTGAATGAGACTGAGGTCAAGACTTTGAAGAGGTCAAATCAAATGCTTAAAGGAAAATCCACATGCTCTTGAAAAAAAATTCTACAAAATGTGAGATCAATAACCTAGCATTACCTTCTTGAAACAATGCCTTAGCCTTCAGAACTGAACTAATCCAATGAAAAGGAATAAGTGATTGTTCAATTATACACGCAAGATAGTTGGTTGGTTTGAATTTCAGGGATCGGATCTTTTTGGGTTATAGTGCGCTAAACTAAAGGTAAAAAGATTTTCTATTCAGTTAAAAGAATTTTAGACTAAACTGTAGGTAAAATCTAAAATAAAGAATTGTTTCTTACGTAAAATTTAAAGTACGGAAATAAACGAATGTTTAATAAAAAATTTTAAGAAAATTTTGATGGAAGAGAGAATTTTCAAACAAGAGTAAATCAATGTTAAAGTTTAGGATTTGTAATGTTGGAAGTGAAAGTGTTAGGAACATAACATTCAATCAAAATGTGTCTTGTAGTCAGTGGACAAATACAATAATTCCAGGCACACCATCTTCCAGAAAAAGGTGTCAAAATGTAAGTAATTTCCAATGCAAGCTACGCAGAAGGATGCTTGAGGTACTACACAATTCAGTTTATAATCGCGAGTGTATGATCGTGCAACGTGTGAGATTGAAGTTCTCTCTTTGGTCATTGTGTATCTGGTTTCGCAAGCATCTGAGGAGCTTGATCTGATGCACCAGTTTTAAATTTCCTGCCGATGAAGATGTGTTTACAGGTTTATATCTTTCTTTGGAGGAAATATATCTCTCCGAGTTCAAAAAGAAACCGCTATTTTTATGAACACGTGATTTAATGCGGATTCATGAGTACTACTAAGATCCCCAGACTCTAGACCAGGGTTATTCAACCTTTTTTCCCGCCGGGCCACATTCATATGGAAGGTATTTCACGCGGGCCGCAAAATGAGGATAATGCGAAAGCACACTATAAAACCAAAACAAAATTGATCAAAATATTAAAACTCATATTTTCGACTTCTATTTTAGTTCTTTATTAACATCAAATACATAAAAAAAATACTTACCTTAATGCATTTTTTACTGAGTTATGGGGTAGTTTCAATATCCTTTCATCTCTGACCAAGTCTCTTGTTTACATTCTACAATCGAAACAAATTGTTAGATTTGATTGCTTCATTGATATAATTTTGTGCTTAATTTTTAATACATTGTTCTTAAATAATTGAATTTCTTAGTGCACTGAGCCATAATTGGACCACTCAGAAAAGACCACCGGGCCACATGTGGCCCGCGGACTGCTCTGGACGAATAGTAACCTTGTGTTGCTTTATAGTGCGGCATTAATGTAATTCTTACTCACTCATCCCAGACCCTGGGGTCTTGTTTTATATTCCGACCCCCTCAGTGTGTCATTGGGCAAGTGGACGATAGGTCAAGTATATTCATCTAGAAAGTTTTGAGCTGCACGAAGCTTGTATTGATAGAAAAGCATATTGTAGCTATGATTAGTTGATTCAAAAGTTCTATTGATTAAAAATCCATCATAAAATGTATAAGTGGTTAAAAAATTACCCACAAAGAGAACGTGGGTTGAAGATTATTCCTGTAGAGAACTCTTATAATAATACAATTCTTTTGGTGCGCAATTACCCAATACTCCTAACTAAACAGTTAGGAGTATGTCTATATTCTTAGTGGCCACGGTAGCCGAGTGGTATAGGTATCGGACCGTGGCTTGCCTTGTCACGAGTTCGAGCCCAGTACCACTGAAGACCCGCCGTGTAGGGCAGCGATGCACGTTAAATCTGTCGAGAGCTGAAACGTCCTCCCGTTGGTGTGGTGTGGTAGTTAGGAGAGGGGGTACCAACTCAGGTTTCGTCCATGTCACTTGACCATGGTTCAAAATTACGTGGTCCGTCGCCAAAAGCCCTCGTGTAGCTGAACAGTGCGACGTTAATATTCTATACGACGTTAATATGCTATATTCCTAACTGTTTAAGTTCATTGACAATCACGCCAAAGTTCATTGACAATCACGCCAAGATTAAACGTTAATGATTTGGTGCTTGTGAAAATTTAAAATTATCAAACAGACCACCTGTGAAATTAGGGTTTACATGAGAAAGCTACTAATAAAATGAATCCCATCTTTTATGAGTATTTTTCTAGGAACGCTTGTATTATACGCATAAGATCATCAATGCTATTACGGCATTTAAAAATTAGGTATTCCGAAATGAGCACAAACTACTGAAATTATTTAACAACATTTAAAAGGGTGTGATTCTCAAGATAATTATCGATTTGGGGTTTTGAGCTCATGACCCAGTGCCGGGTTATCTACTGGGCGCCCAGGGGCCCGGATAAACTGGACTTAACTAGATTTTCTGGTTATAAATTTCGATCCGCCTGTGCCAAGAGGGTCCGTAGATCTTCTGCACCCAGGACCCGAAATGAGCTTAAATTGGCACTGTCATGACCGGCAATCTTCGAGTTGTGTAATGGATCTTGGTACTTGTTCCACATAAGACGGTCGTGTATAATAACACAAACATTGCTGCTCACTAATTTCAACTCAGTTCTTTGAAAACTTTCGCGTTGCTCTAGTTAATTAAAATGAAACTAACTTCGGGTTGATTCGTGTCGATAAGAGGAAAATTTTGAAGAATCTTATATTTTCTAATCAAGCCTATTTATTGGGCCCCTTGAGAAGTTTTGCAAAGAGGAGATAGCTAAGGTTAATTATGCAATCAAGTTTTTTGTGCGATATACGTAATTGATTTCTATTTTCGTTAAACGTTTTAAAATCTTGATTGCATGCAGATCGTTATACATGTAATGTAACAAAAGGAACGTTTCCCAAAAATTACGAAAGATTTTTTGGTTTTTGTTTTAATGAACTCCATCTTCAATCTCAATAGTTAAATTATATTAATTACATGTGACAGGTGCAACGGCTTAATGGTTATATAACGTCGAGAGAGCCAATCTGGACAACAGGCTGGTTAATAAAGAGATCTGATAAAATACATTTAGAGTATATAGTTGTATTTTCCTTGTTGTTACTCTGTTGGATAAATCTTAAAAATGAGTGTATTTCTTTTGGCTGAAGAAAACTATAATATACTAGCTGGATCGACCGGCGTTGCACGGGCTTCTTCAAGTGTACAGCTTTATGCCTCTTGGAAGATTCCCCTTCTCTTTCAGTGTCAGCACACTTCTGTGATTTCTATATTAATGTCATTAAAATACTCTTTTTTCGAAGTTTCTTCCATATCTTTGTCCTGTCGGGTGGGTCTGTTTTCTCGCCACTTAGCTCGGCGTTGCAATGGCTTTTTCCGTGGGTACAATTTTATCCCCATGTAAATTTTCCCTTTCTCTCTGGACACTAGTATTTCTGTGTGTGCGTGTGTGTTACTGAGCGATGAGAGAGATTTCTATATTTATGCCATTTAAATTCCCTTTTCAGAAATTTCTTCCACTTCTTCTCTTTGTCAGACAGATTTCTTTTCCCTCTGTTCATCTAAGTGTTGTATGGATTTTTTCAAGTATAAAACCCACTTTTTTCACCGAGGGATAAGATCTTTTTTTATCAAATTTCTTTTTTCGATTAAAAATTTACACAGCTAATCCATTTTTGTTCTCAAGAAAACAGACAATGTAAGAATTTATTATTAAATAAATAATGTAACGCAATATAAGTTTAATTCTTAAAAAAATAAAAATATATATTAATTTTCGTTAAATAATGAATCTAAAAATGTCTACCGTTAGCTATGAAGACTGCTTTTATCTGCATGTTTGATTTTTCGATTAAATATATATAACTGTGAAAAAAGAACTTGGTGGGAAAGCCTAAAAATTGGCTTACATTCCTAGTATAAAAAAAGATTTAAAAGGAAATAGTACTATTTAAAAAAACAGGGCAGCATTTTTCTATACACTTTAAGGTTTTTTAGTAAATTATTTCTCTAAAAGAAAACTATCAGTTGCGATGTATTATTAAAAACTAAGATCGCATTAATTATTTTATACATGAAACAATGAATACTTTCTTAAAATTCAAACTAATAAATTGGATTTGGAAAATTCATTATTTACAATCATTATAAAAGAAAAAACATTCAAAAAGAAAACATCTTTATCTGACAGAAAAATCTCTTGTCTGCTTTAAGTTGTTTTTCCGCACATTCGCTATAAGCGCTTCCCATAATTAACTATTTCCTATATCAATTATTAATATTTCCCATAAATAACTATTACTGGCATTTGGCGATTTTTCCAATTTTTTTCGTTGTATTTTTATGGCTCCCCAAGACGGAAAAATACATCTTCTTTAAAAATATTTGATGTATAAAGAAAGCAGAGAGAGAGAGAGATTTTTTTTTAAATTAAGAAATTCCAAATTCTTTTTGAAGTTTTACAATATTTTGTTTCAAATTAACTTGGCAGCGTTGGAAAAGGTTAAAAAATCTGCAGAAAATAGTTTAATAGTGAAACCAATCTGTGTGAAAAATGGTTCTTTTTTTAGGAGTTTAAATTAAAAAAAAAATTAAAACATTGAAGAAATTGAGATTTTTTAAAAACATATTTCAAGTTAATCACGTTAAAAAAAAATTATTTTTTAAACAAAGTTAATTATTACAGTCAATAGAGCAACGTCATGAAATTCCATTTTGGCTGAAAACTGATTTTCGACGCCAACTTTTGTCATTTTTGTAACAATAACAGTGTTATAACAATGTAGACAAATCAAAGTTGGCGCTAAAAACTGGTTATTAAAACTGTTTTTAATTAATATCTTTTTAACCAATTGCTACATCGAACCGAATTGTGAATCTAAACCATTCTCGAATCCACTTGAACCCCCACAAAAAATGTCATCAAAATCGACCCATCCGTTTTGAAGGAGTTCAGTCACATACACACGCACAGAAGATTTATATACACGCTATTAGTTTATAGTGAAACACACACACAAATATCTTCATACTTATCCAGTACTTTTGATATTTTATTTTCCGTTAACCTTTTAACTGTCATGCCCGAGATTATCTCGGGCACGTTTTTAATACTCCAAAATGTCATGCCCAAGTATTATAAAGGGTAACTTTTTTTGAGTGCATCTTTTCGTTAGACCCTTCTACACACCGGAAGAAGTTTATTTCGGGTTCATCTTTCTGTCAAACCCGAATCTATATCGGGGAAAGTTAAATTCGGATCAATTCAACGGATGGTGTTTGATGAGCAGTATTCATGAAATTTCCCTGATCAACCTAAAATAAATAAATAAATAAATAAATTTTTTTAAAAAAATTTAAAAAACCCTAACTAAAGATATATTTAAGCCAAGGATTGTTTTTGAATACAATTTCACTGTGGGTCGTGTAGATCGCTGTGATCAGGAAATATACTTTCATCCGACAATCCGAAAACGCCAGAACAAAATTTGAAAGATATTTTAACATTCACTAGACGAGGTACTCTGGAACTCATTTTTTCTCTATCATAATATAGTTGGAAAATATATTATATTTTTAGAATTTCGAAATATAGTTGTATAAGAGCTTTTTTATAAATATGATGGTGCAGCTACTGGACAAATTAATCCTCTGGCATACCACTTGTAGTAGATAACTCGGCCCGTCTTAGTGAAATACATTTTATGTCCCATATGCCTACTACTCCTGCGAAACGTCAGCCTACAAGACGTTCAAAGTTTGTTGCTCAAAAAAAAAAAGATGCAATTGGAAAAACGACAAGGAAGGAAGCATGATTCCGGTGTAATGATTTTTCATTTATTTTTATTTCATTTTATTTTTTTTTTAAAAAAAAATGTTTCATTACAATCAAACTTTACCACTACTCCGCTGTGTGGTAGTCACCTCAAGCTAATGTGCAGTTGCTATAAAACCTAAAACTTTTTATGCATGTAATTCAAAATATAAGTTTTTAACTAATGGCGTAACGGAGAACATTTGAGCCCTCCTGCAAAGTCAGATTTTGGGCTTCAAAGTTGGATTTTACAAAGGGTACTTGATGGCAATTAGGCTTTGGGCCCCCCACTGTGTGAGGGTTGAGAGAGTATACGTTACGAAACTGTTTTTAACTACTAAGTATATTATTTTGTACTAAACATTTTACTTTTGCAATAAAAAAAGTGACACTTTATGTACTCAAATCATCAATATAGCATCAAGTTAACGGGTTAATACTCCGTGTCTTCTAAAATACTTTGAATTTTTGTAGTCAAAAAATATTCAAAAATGCAAATGTAGATTTAAAATAACACAAAGTAAGGTGAATCATATTTATATTGTATGTGTTATTAGCTTATAAAACATAACATCTTTTTCTTCGAGTAGTGACAAAAAAGTATTGTGACGGGCTCACGCGTTTTTTCATTAACATGTCCTTTGGGGTTCTTTGGGGCCAGAATAAATGGCAACTCTTTTCCAACCAACCCGAGAAACAAAACGTGAAGGAAAGATGCAAATTAGGAAGCTTTTAAATAACAGAAGTTTAGAGTAAGCGGTGTAGCATTTGGGGAGTGTTATGATAGTCCGTATTTCAAGAGTGAAGAGTATTTCGAGAAGTTAAGGGACAGTCAAGAAAAGTTACCCGTGACACAGCCTTTAGTCAAGGTGGATACAATTCCACGCCAGTGAACCGCAACTTCAGTTAGGATCCGGCAGATTACTGCGTCGTTGAACATTAAGGTAGGAGTTACCATTTTAATATTCGGATCTGTGTTTACATTGCAATTGAGCTTAGGCGAGTTAGTTATTGATAGTGGTCCGGGTTACGTAATTTCGGTGCTATATATTGTGTGTTTCGCCACCGTAGATTATGTCACATATCGTATTATTACCTAATCTGTTATTGGTTTAAGTTAAGATCTTAATAAAGTAATATTGCCACACGCATAATTTGCTACAAGTCCCGATAGCCGAGTTGGCAGAGCGTTGGACTGAACTTCCTCAGGTCTCGGGTTCGAATCCCGGCCCCGGCAGATTTATCCAAAGACTGGAATTTTGTTTCCGTTTTTAATGTATTGTTTCTCTAGGTTCTAGATGAATCCAGATCATTCTTTAGAGTGCATACTAGTTATTTCTCGAATATTCCGAAGTGTATAAAAGCAGAGTTCATCGCCAGTTGGGCATGTTCTCAGTCCAGTGTTGTATCGAGCTCCAAGCGTTAGAATAAATCTAATTGTTTGTTTAATTGAACTGTGTACTTCTTTCGAACTCCGTGACAAGTTTGGTGGAAGCGCGGGGTACAATTACGTCAAACGTGGATAATAGTGACAACCTTCGCAGGAGCCTCCGGTTAAGAGGATTATCCCCCGAATTCGGACTGTTAAAAGAAAATAGTAGGAAGATGACAAAAATGCCGACCGAGCAAGAAGCCAAGCCCGCTGTAGTAACACCTTCGTTACAGCAATGGAGGAGCCCATCGACCTTCCGAGGAGCGCCTGGGGAAGACCCTCTCAAATGGCTTAAAGAGTACGATCGAGTAGCCAACTTTAACAAGTGGGATGACATGATGTGCCTGGCTAACGTTTATTTCTTTCTTGACGGAACTGCGAGACAAAGGTATGTCAACAACGAAGACGCCTTAGATTCCTGGGAAGCGTTTAAAAATGGACTAAGTGGACTTTTCGGTGACCGTCAAAAATATACCAGAAGGGCAGAAGAACAACTAAAATGCCGACCCCAGCGTTCAGGCGAGAGTACACAGTCCTACATACAAAGTGTATTAGGACTTTGCCAAGAGGTAAATCCTCTGATGAAAGAAGACGAAAAAGTGTCACACCTAATGAAAGGTGTTGCTGAGGATATTTATCAGGCCCTGTTGACGAGAGAAATCAACGACACAGCAAGTTTTATCAAATGGTGCAACTATATCGAAGATATGAAGCAGAAGAGAGTTGGTCGACCGAGATTTGAAAGGCTTCCAAACGTCGTACCGGTTGCATCCCTGACGGATGAGACTGATTTGGTCTCTCTTATTCGCACAATCGTACGAGAAGAAGTCCATCGACTAGTTAACCAGACGCAAGAATCTTTGGACTCCGATCCCCAATCCTTAGAAGAGATCGTTCAAGACGAAGTTGAAAGGGTTTTGGCCCCAGTGTCAACAAAACCTACAGAAACTAGACCACGACCAACATACGCCGCTGTAACCAGGAAATACAGAGCTCCTGTTCAGAAATTCCCACCTGAACCAAGAAAAACAGATGTGTGGAGAACGGCTGACAACAGACCTGTTTGTTTCCACTGCGGACGTCCTGGACATGTAATGCGCTACTGCCGAGAGAGAAAGGCTGTCTTTGACAACTCTCGAAACCGCCGACGGACCTTCGACGACGTTGGCACTGAAGAAATACGCCGACCAAACTCTTCTCGCCGTTTTACGCCAAGTCCCACGAGAGGCCGATCCCCAATACGTCGTTACAGATCCCCGTCGCCATATCGCCGATCCAGTCAGTCGCCAGGCCGTAGGAGCGAGGAAAACTAAGGAGAGCGACCTTCCAAGGAGGTGAGGCCGCGTGTACTGGAAATCCTCCGTCGACCGCCAAGATGACTGGTAACCAACTAGACGTAATAATAGATAAGAAGCCGATACGTGCTCTAGTAGATTCTGGGGCATCGTTTTCTGTCATATCCGATAAGTATCGCCGATTTTTAAAGAAAGTTCTGTTTGCTGATGCCAAGAGCGTTATGCTGAAAGTTGCGGATGGAAATTTTGTTCGGCCGATAGGGAAATGTGTTTTACGTGTCCGTATAAACAATCGAGAACTGCCTTTTGAATTTATTGTTTTATCACATTGTAGCCATGACGTCATCCTAGGATGGGACTTTTTAGAGGCGTCTCAAGCCGTTATAGACTGTGGACAAAATGAACTTGTTCTAGAAGACATCTGTCGAGACTCCACAGCGCCTGACGCCTGGAATTTGTATGCCACCAGGGACTATACACTTAAGCCGCATTCTTTAACTAGAATAACAGTATCAGGATATCAAACCCGAGGAGACATAAATGTAGTTCTAGACGGCAGCAAACATTTGCTCTTCGAGAAAAATATTGCTACACCGTCCATGGTATCCACATATCGTAACGGAAAAAGTGATGTCTGGGTTACCAACCTGCAGTTCCGAAACCAAATTATCCCTAGAGGAATGTGCATAGGCCAAGCTGAACCACTAAATGAAGGGCATCTATGTGTTATTTCCGACACATCGGGTTGCTTGGATGACCAGCAAGAAACTTCGGAGTCACAGATGAATTGTTCGTTAATGATGTCACCCGAGTTAAGTGACGAACACAGAAACAAGCTATCCGAACTACTCCGGAAATTTTCTGGGCTTTTCACGAAGACCGACAAGTCGACAGCCGCGAAGACGAATGTGAAACACAGGAATTTTACTGGTGATCATGCTCCAATCAACCAACGAGCCTAGAGAGTCTCGCCGACTGAAAGACGCATCATTCATGAAGAGGTTCAGAAAATGCTTGATGAAGGTATCGTCCAACCCTCTGAAAGTCCTTGGTCATCACCCATTGTGCTCGTAAGAAAAAGACGGTAGTTGGCGTTTTTGCGTCGATTATCGCAAGCTGAATAGCGTCACGAAAAGACGTTTATCCTCTGCCTCGTATTGACGATACGCTCGACTGTCTGAAAGGTGCCATGTTCTTTTCTTCCATGGATCTCCGATCTGGTTATTGGCAAATAGAAATAGACGAAGCGGATCGTGAAAAGACGGCATTTATTACCCCCGAAGGCTTATACGAGTTTAAAGTCATGCCGTTTGGTCTCTGTAATGCACCTGCGACCTTCGAGAGAATGATGGACAATTTGCTACGCCATTTTAAATGGACTATGTGTCTTTGTTACCTAGATGACATAATAGTGTTCTCAGAAACTTTTGAAGACCATCTTATACGATTAAGACTTGTTCTAAAATGTCTTCAGGAAGCTGGTCTTAAATTAAATTCAAAGAAGTGTCTTTTTGCTGCCCAAGAAGTAAAGATTCTGGGCCATCTTGTATCTAGTAATGGCGTTCGTCCCGATCCCGACAAAATAAAAGCCGTAAGAAATTTTCCCACTCCAAAGAATATACATGACATACGAAGTTTTCTTGGCCTTTGTTCATACTTTAGAAGATTTATTAAAGGTTTCTGTTATCTCGCCGAACCTTTGCAGTCGTTGCTGAAAAGTGGCGTGGAGTTTCATTGGGGTCCTGAAGAGGTGGAAGCATTTAACAGTCTTAAGAAAGCACTTACTTCGGATCCAGTATTGGGGATGTACGACGAAAGAGCTTCTACAGAAATCCATACTGATGCAAGCGGGTACGGTATCGGAGCTGTCCTAGTACAAATTCAGAATAATGTCGAGAAAGTTATAGCATACGCTTCTAGAACTCTGACAAAAGCCGAAAAGAATTATTCCACCACAGAAAGGGAATGTCTTGCCATCGTATGGGCTACCAACAAATTTCGGCCGTACATATTCGGGAAACACTTTACTGTTGTAACTGACCATCATTCCTTGTGCTGGCTCATGAATTTAAAGGGATCCTTCAGGAAGGCTTGCCAGATGGGCCCTCCGACTTCAAGAGCATGATTTTGACGTAAAATATAAAACCGGTAAGAAGCATAATGACGCCGACGCTCTTTCGAGAAATCCAGTGGAAGAGGAAACGGAAACATCAGACAAATTTTTAGCAGTCACGACGAGTATGAACCTTGCGATGGAACAGAAAAAGGATCAAGACCTTGCGAAATTAAAACTTTTGAGCAACTCATCCAAAAACGAAGAATTCAGATTTATCGACGGTATCCTTTGCAGGAAGAATTTTGATCCAGATGGAAAGTTGTGGTTGCCAGTCATTCCTAAACATCTACGAGCAGACATACTAAGGCACTTTCATGACGCCCCCACCGCAGGACACCTTGGTTTCGCGAAAACTTATGACAGGATACGCAAGAGATTTTACTGGCCGGGAATGTACCGAAATGTCGTTCGGTATGTCATGCATTGTCGGGAGTGCCAAAGGAGAAAGTCCGTTCCTCAACGACCACCTGGACGTTTAGTTCCCATCCCTCCAGCTATAGCTCCTTTCCATCGCATTGGAATTGATCTCCTTGGGAGATTTCCAAAGTCTGCTCATGGAAACAAATGGATAATAGTCTGCACGGATTACTCAACACGATATGCAATAACAAAAGCCTTGCCGACAGCCGAAGTCGACGAAATAGCGAAGTTCTTACTTGAAGAAATTGTCCTCAGGCATGGAGCTCCTCGAGTAATTATCACAGATCGTGGAGCCGTCTTTCGATCCAGACTTGTTTCTCTCTCGTCGACTTGTGTAACATTGATCATCGCTTCACAACGGCGTATCATCCCCAAACAAATGGACTGACGGAGCGCTTCAATAAGACCTTGGCCGACATGTTGTCAATGTATGTGGATGTAGAGCAGAAAAATTGGGATGAAATTCTACCATTTGTAACCTTCGCTTATAATACCGCTAAACAAGAGACCACAGGTTTTACGCCATTCTATTTACTTCATGGTCGTGAAGCGGAAACGACACTAGATACAATGCTACCATTCTGTCCTAACGATTTTGATGACAATAACATCACCAAGATAGCAGCCAGAGCCGAAGAATCACGACAGCTAGCCCGAGTGCACACTCTGAGAGCTCAAGACAAAGATCGTCGACGTTACGATTCCAAACACCAAATGGTATCTTACGCTCCCGGAGATCTCGTATGGGTTTATACTCCAGTGAGAAAAGTCGGTCTCTCCGAAAAACTCTTAAGAAGGTATTTCGGACCGTATCAGGTGCTACGCCGTTTATCAGCCGTGACTTACGAAGTACAAGATTTTGATCCTGCTTCACGAAAAAGAAAACTAAGAGAAGTTGTCCATGTACTGCGTATGAAACCGTACCATGATCCCGCCGAGCAAATCGAAACCGAGGATATTCCTCCCAAAGAATCATACAAAGGACCCATCACTCGTTCCAGAATAAAGGCCCTTGAACAAAATGACAGCGGGGCGCTGTCTTCTTTTCGAGGGGAGCAATGCCACACGCATAATTTGCTACAAGTCCCGATAGCCGAGTTGGCAGAGCGTTGGACTGAACTTCCTCAGGTCTCGGGTTCGAATCCCGGCCCCAGCAGATTTATCCAAAGACTGGAATTTTGTTTCCGTTTTTAATGTATTGTTTCTCTAGGTTCTAGATGAATCCAGATCATTCTTTAGAGTGCATACTAGTTATTTCTCGAATATTCCGAAGTGTATAAAAGCAGAGTTCATCACCAGTTGGGCATGTTCTCAGTCCAGTGTTGTATCGAGCTCCAAGCGTTAGAATAAATCTAATTGTTTGTTTAATTGAACTGTGTACTTCTTTCGAACTCCGTGACAATATTAAGATTATGGCAGCGTCTGGTTCTTCATTTAACTCTACACCTCTAGCTCACGCTGATAATCTAGGAGAAGAGTACCCTAGTGGTTCGCCTTTACAGTATATTTAGGCGAATGATTAACTATATATTTTATAGAGGAGAGATGAATAATGCAACATTTGAGCCAAACATTTTCTATGAAATTTTTTTTTTTCAAATTTAAACGGAAAGAAGTTTAATATAGAAAAATATAAATTGAAAAAAAATATATGAAACAAATTATATATTACAGAAGTGTCTGAATTATAGAGAAAACTAAATTATTATTGAATACTACTGAACAACTATGGACAGCGTACTAGATTACCATTAAGGGAATAAAAGTTACTCAGATATGGACATAGGTGTAATAGTCTAATTCCGATGATTGATAACTTATTATCTTATCTGAAGCTTATAATTACTGTCAGTGCGTCATGAATCATGAATATACGAACTGTCCATTTTTATCACTTTCATATCAAGTGAACATAAACGCCTTTCGAGATTACAGCGGCATTAATTGAGAAATTTCTGTGAAAGCCTTAAATATATTTTTCTTTTTTAAAACATTAACTGCGTAGTTCAACATTTGTTATCGTAAGAGTTGTATGATTTATTAGTGAAAAAAAAACTAGGACAAGGTCATTAGCTTTTTCCGTTTATTGCATGAAATTTTTGCAACATCTTTTTTTTATGCCATAACTGATAACATTGTTAATATTGTATAAATTTCCCTTTTTTTTTAAATCCTTTATCAACTTAACCATGTTAATTAAATGTGGTGAAAAGATTTAAGCTTCATAAAGAGGCTCACTAGCCCTTGGACCTCGATTTGTTTTTATCAAATTTCAACGATTTATTTACAAATTTTAAATATATTGTTGATAGATCTATATATATTTAGACTCAAAAAAGAAGGAAACACACATTCGTATCATCTTGTTATTAAAGCTACTATTATCTAATAAGTTTAAAAAGACCAAGTATGATTATGTGTGAGTTACTATCACACACACACAGTAAGTGTGAGAATGTGTGACGGATAACTTTACATGTACACATTTTAATTAAAAGGCACATTAGTTTTTCTTTGCATGCACGAAAACCGGAGAGAAAAACTCGTTCTATGTGTGGCAATAGAATTAAGCTTTTGTAGTTTTCATGTAATAAATATTCACACATATAAAATATATATTTCATCAAGATACTTTCAATTTATTTTTACGTATTTATGCGTCTAAATACAATAACGTTGTACTTCAGTTTGATATTATGAAAAAGTAAAATCAACAAAATTAGTAATTTTTAATTAATGGAAAATAGTTTTTTAATTACCCTATTTGTTAAGGGAAAAATTGCAGGCTGAAAATACCTTGTCATTAAAAAGTTCGGATACAAAAAATTCAGATCGCCTGCTAAGATTCAGACGCAACAGATGTTTTTAAATTTCTTCATTGCAGATCGTCTGCTGTACAGTGGCGAAAGGTACATCCCCGCATTGCGGGGGGCAGGGTTCTAGTTGGCCCAAAGCCTGACTGCCGCCAAGTACCTATCCTTTGTAAAATCCAACTTGGGGGCCCAAATGTTCTCCGTTACGACACTGCTGCAGTATATTTGGAAAAAGTCTTTCATGCATGATGTTCTAATTCAATTAGAATTAACACATTTAGCAGAAGCTTGCAGCAGGTATTTCTCTGTATCAAAATAAATAAATAAATAAAATAAAATAAATAAAATAAAATAAAAAAGGAAGAGTGTGAGAGATTTTAAGGCTCTTAAACAAGAGACACCAAGAGATTATTCATTTATAAAATAAGAGATTTTCTGCGTCTCCAACAGAGTTGCGCAATGAATTAGATGAGTGAGCTCGGTAAGAACACCGAGTTTCATCAAACGATTCGTCGAAATCCTTATCGAAAGAAAACTCTTCTTACTAAACAGAAAAACGCGTCAAAAAGATCAATGTGTCACACAGTGAACGAAAATCTTAGACTAAGAGATTATCGAAGAATATATTTTCATTTTCTTTCAAAGAAATTGAAGCACTAAAGGTACCTTAAAACAAAAGGACAGTAGCGGAGGCACGTCCATAACGGCCGCACATGAATTCTGTTTAACGACAAGAAACATTTTGACTTTGAAGAATCTTTCAACCGCCAAGATGACCGCATATACTCAACGAGTGCCCAAGAAGCTAAAAAGAATAAAACTCCGTATGTCATGCGAAATGAGTTGATGTAGTGTAAGTTACGAAGGGGTCTCAGAGCCTCTTTTCCAAGAAAAGGGTGAAAACCAAGATATAAATGTTTATCAAAATATTATCTTAGAACAAATAGAGAAGCCCTGAATGTAAACCTGTTCAATGAAAACGTTTGCACTTTTCAAAAAGACCCTGCTTCTGTTCATAAGTGGTTCCCCCAGTTGTTGTTGAAATAAAGTGTGCCAGATTTAATAGAACACTAAGATTAAACTCTTCCAGCAGTACGGATTTAAATCCATTGTGATCAGTATTGGGGGTAAAGGTGTGCCAAACACGGCATCCCAATCAAAACGATCTTAAATGTTCCTTAAGGAAAACAGGGATGCAAACGGAGATAGTGCGTGTCTCGATAGATGACTGGCCAAAGAGACTTAAGGTCAGTGGGAAATTTTAAAAAATAAAGTTTTAGAAGATTTAGCTTAAAATTTGATTACAAAGTTTTTTTTAAAATTGTAAGTTCTTTATAGTTGTATCAAAATTTATGGCAAAATTATACATATAATATATAAGACGAATATGCTGTGAATATATACTCATATGCAAAATTAAGAAAATTTATAAATTGTATCCATTTTTTAAAAAAACTTTTCCCCCTAAGGTATTAATTTTTCCACCGAAGAATTATGTAAATATTTAGAGTCGAGTATATATACATAATCTGCATAACTGCGAAACTATGATTTTGGAGAGGATATAACCACACGAAGAATTATCATTGATTTGTGTGCTCGTATCTCCACGACATTCATCGTATTTCTCCCAAGAATTGGATCAAGTATCAGCTAAAATCAGTAGCTGGAGAGTATAGTTCTAAAGTTGTTGACAGCTTAACTTATTTAGGTTGAGGAATTAACAATAGAAACGATTGTACTAATGAAATTCCAAAGAGAATTACTACGGCTAATAGATGTCTTAATGGAAAACGAAAATATATGAAATCAAATTTAATCAAAAGAAAAACAAAGGTCTTACTGCCTAAAAGTCTTTTAAGATCAGTATTAACTTATTCATGTGAAACTTGGTCTATGTCTCGAACAGATGAGAACATGATAAGTATCTACGAAATAAAGATTTTAAGGTTCATTTTTGGAGGAATTCAGTATAATGGAACACGACGAAGAAGATCAAATTTAGAGCTCTATCAATCATATAAAGAATCTAACATTGTTAATTTCGTCAAAATGCAACGAATGAAATGGACAGGTCACGTTATCAGAATGGACGAAGACCGCATCACTAAAAAAATATTCAATGCTCAACCAATTGACACACGAAGGGTAGGCCAAATCTTAGATGGATTGATGGCCTAGAAAAAAAATCTACTTTTAAGAACTAGGAATTGGAGAACACTAGCATGAAGAAGGCTGGCCTGGAAAAGGCTTCTTGAGAAGGCCAAGGCCCAACCTGGGCTGTTGTGCCACTGAGGAAGGAAAATCAGTAACTACGAAAGTATGGATGAGGGAATGAGATAAAGAAGATAGTGGATTGGAGGTAGATCAGTCATAAGCGCAGACACATACAGAGCTCAATGTGATGCCTAGTGTCACCCGAAACTGTTAAAAAGTTTCAGGAAACTAGATCCATATTGAAAGACTGGAGAAGGTCGACGAAGATCCAGAGCAATGGATGAGGATCGTTATTTGGCATTTTTAAAGCGACGACACGGAACTGCTCACAATCCTCTCACATGAACTGTATACTGTCACTGGAACCCGAGTTTCACAGTTTACAGTTTTCCGAAGGCTTTATGAGAGCGAACTGTGTTCCATAAGACTCGTTGTTTGCGTCTCGTTTACTGTAGAACACAAGA
The DNA here is from genome assembly GCA_019973935.1 of Trichonephila clavipes. Lineage (NCBI taxonomy): Eukaryota > Metazoa > Arthropoda > Arachnida > Araneae > Nephilidae > Trichonephila > Trichonephila clavipes. The sequence goes on from BMAU01021149.1 coordinate 117,540, forward strand.
AAACGCATTTAGCACGCGGCTTAGATAACACGTTCATTGAACCAGACTTTAGTAGAGCACTGTATTTTGCTATGATTGCTGAGATACTATGATGCCCTGATTGCTAAGAGGTATAGGGATTTTTCTGAAGCCGTTGGTCCCGAGTTCTATCGATGGATGACAGCCCTTGTTCACATCGGATGGGGATTATATGGGAACAGAGGATATATGCGTCGCATGAATTGGTTAGCTAGATCTTAATCAAAGTCTGGGACGTTCTTGATAGAATAATTGCATATATATATAGCCCCTTCCCTCCGAGAGCCATTCCGGAACTATAAAAAATATCCTTGTTGTACTAGTAGAGTCGACTGCCAATGGAACTCCTCAATTGTCTCCTGTCCAGTATGCTGTCGTATTGGGCCATCTGTCTGGCTGTGAGAGAGGACTGTATCACATATTAGACTCTTTTTCAGTTTCTTAACTCAACATACATTTTAGATATCCCTAATTTATGAACTTTACTGATAATCATGCGCATATAAAATGACTTGTATTTTATTGATGGTATATCTCTTTCTTGTTAAGAATGTATTGTCATACCGTATTTTAAAATCTGATCATTAGTATTTCAGAAATTCGGTATAATATGCACAATCTGTATATGCCAGGGATGGCGAACCAGTGACACGCGTGCCAATGATGGCACGCGACAGAATATTTTGGGCACGCCATCGATCAAAAACGATATTTGCATTTTAGCTTAAAATAACTAAGTTTACTATGAAGTATTATGAACAAACGCGAGTGATCCGTTGCGACACCGACAAGTCGGGGAGCAGACTCGTTTGTTATGTCTTGCTTAAATATTTTGTGTATTATAATTGCTAATGATCCAAAGTTTATCTACACATAGTGTGTGTATGTAACTTTCTAAATTTATTCAAGTTGTTTAAAAAATATATTTTAACGTTTACATTAATAGTTCAGCTTGTATACATCTAATTTATTTATGTGATCTAGTTCTAGTCTTGTAAGTCTAATTCATAATTTACTCTCACTAATTTATTTTTACAAATTTTAATGACCTGAGACAAAAGCGAAAGAGCAGACACTACAGAAATCTCGTACAAGTACTCAATTTCTTAAAAACAAATAAAAATCTGCGCATGAGCTCGCAGCCGTGCGCAGTCAGTGAAAAGGGTTTTTTAGTGGGGAGGGGGCTGATCAAGCGAGAGCACATAGAATAGTCAATTTCGTCGACATTACTGTACATTTAAAGTTTATTTGTGTTAAATTTACGAATTTTAGCTGCTATTTAACATGGCTAGTTCAGCAAAAAGAATTAATTGCAAGTGAAATAAAAGACAGAAATAAACAGTCGACATCGATGTTTAAATATGTAAGCAAAAATTGTCACACAAGTGCGGCAAGTTACTCGGCTGCAAATGTCATTGCCAGGCATGGTAAATCTTTTCAAGAGGGAGAGTTTTTAAAGGAAGCTTGGTTGGCATATGTGCCCTCACTTTTTGATGATTTTGATAATACAGATAAGATAATTCAGCGCATCAAAGATGTTCCTCTATCTAGAAGCACAATGAAAGACAGAATCTTGAAATTGGCAGAAGATGTTACAGATCAACAAAAAAATGACATTAACTCCACTCCTTTTATATCGCTATGTCTTGACGAAAGTATTGACATTACTAAATCGGCGCGTTTAGCTGTTTTTGCTCGATATTGTGTAGGAAACATCATTAAGGATGAATTAACTGCGATAACATCGTTGTTAACAACTGCAAAGGGCACAGATATTTGAACGGCAGTAAGAAATTTGCTTGCTGAGATAGAAATTGATTTGAAAAAAGTAGTTTCACAGTAACCACTGATGGTGCTCCAAATATAGTAGGCAAAAAATGGTTTCATTTCTTTATTTAAAACAGACGTAGGACATTCAATCTTTGCCACTGCATTATTCACCAACAAGCCTTAAGTGCAAAGAGTGTGGTTTAACATCTCTTGATAATGTAATAACTTTAGTCGCAAAAATAGTCAACCTCATATCGTCGCAGGCTTTAAATAAAAGAAAGTTTAATGCTTTGTTAGGCGAAGTCAATTCGGTGTCTAATGGCTTACTAATGTATAATAATGTTCGCTGGTTGAGCCGCGAGAACGTACTTCAAAGATTTGTTGATTGCTTGGAAGAAATCAGACTGTTTCTACAAAATGAGAGCAATCTTGAGCAATACCCACAGTTGATGGATATTATGTGGCTTTTAAAATTAATGTTTTTTACAGACATATGCCAAAATTTCAATGAATTGAACATAAAGCTTCAAGGCCCGAATAAAACAGTTGTCGTCATGATGGATCTCATTCGCGCTTTTGAAACTAAACTATATGTTTTCAGAAACAATATCATTACACACACACACAAAACTACAAATACTTCTCAAACTTGAAAAAAAATATCAAAGATTTAGATGCCCAAGAGAAACGAAATGAAAAAACAGTTATTGATGAATTTATTTCCATAATTGATTCCTTAATCAAAGAATTTTCAGCGAGATTTTCTCAGTGCAAGGAATTATCGGAAACGTTCAGATTTATTATGTACCCTGATGTGATTTCGTTAGATAAACTGAACTTGTCTCAATTCAATTGGTTGGAAATTGAAGAACTTGAAATGCAACTGATTGATTTCCAGTCTAGTTCAATATGGATTCAAAAGTTTATTGAAACAAGGAAAAAGTTGGAATTGAATGAAGCAGAAAGATTGACAAGCAATATATAAGTAAAAATACCAGTAACGAAATTTTGGAAACATGGAATTCGATTCCAGACGCATTTAACTGTTTGAAGAAGCTGGCTTATGCTATTTTCACCATATTTTCATCCATCTATGGATGCGAGTGATTATTTTCAGAGATAAATAACATCAAAGACTCGCTTAGAAACCGTTTAAAAGACGACTCTAATTCAGCATGCATTCTACTAAAAATAACATCTTATGATCCTGATATAAGTTATTTGTCATCTAATCTAAAACAGTATAAGTCACACTAATGTTATTTTAATTTAAATTACAAGTATAACTAAAAGATTTACTACTATACAGAGAAAAATGTATTTTTTCGTATTAAATGAATAATTTTGATCTGTTCGTATTTAGTTTTATTAGTTCTTTAATAATCACAAGTCAAAATTATTTGATAGCACACCTATAACTCATTAAACGTTTCTTTAGAAAAAAATGGCACGTTGTTCCAAAAAGGTTCACCACCCTTGGTATATGCATATGCGAATGTATGTAAGAATCTTTAGAATCAACATTCACTGGTGTATTTTTTTCACTAAATTGAAGACATAAGTAATAATAATTTTTTTTTACATCAATTGAAATGCGAGCAAATTGTTTTTGTCTTGTTTACATTAAACAATGTTAAGCAAAAGTAAGACAAAATCGTAAGATTTACATAATGGGAAAAAATATAGCAAATAAATAAATAATAAATAAATAAATTTCCTGGGAAAAATTATCACATTTCATTTCAGAATTTAATGATTATGCTTTCTCAAGATTCAGGTTTTTTAAATTTATACATTATTGTTGTTTTATTATTTTTCAGAGTGTAGTCGTGTCACCTACACATCTTGTTTTTGTTCCCCGTATAGGCAGAAGACATGTAACATTTTTAATTTTTCTTGAAAACCGACCGAGTACTTTGTTTTTTGAATCTAGAAAATCAAAAATTTCAGATTTTGTAACCAGATAACCAAGCAATGTGTAGGGGTTTATTTCATTTTTTAAAATTAATAATTACAAAAATTATAACACAAAAACTATTAAGTAATTCCTCTTACGAGGTATGTGAGCAAATATTTCTATTAGTACGAGGAAGCACTAAAATAATTTTTTGTATAACATTTTTCACAAACAAAGAATTCCCCTTTATATAATTTATAAGTAGATTCCAAAATGAATATTGATGTAAAAGTTCTTATCAATAATGTGTGAAAAGTTTAGGAGTTTAGAGGGAAAAAAAGAACGATACGTATATAAATTTGAAAAAAAATTCTTAAAAATAATGATATGTTGTGTTTGTCTGTAAGAAAACCATTTCTTAATAATAAAATCATCACATCTAAATCTATTTTATCTATTCTCAGTATTACATTAAAATGTTTATGCAAAAGTTTTCATACACCAGTGATTAGTAAGAAGTTTAATTTATTAATATAAATGATCCTTGACATTTCTTTTAAGTTCCTTATTTTTGTTAAAAAATATTTACGTAATTATTTTTATGATGAATAATAAGAAATGTACCATAATAAATATATATTTTTTTAATTTGAGGATAGTGATCATGTTTTATATAGGAGCTAACACATATCCAAATATCTTTAATGTAGCATCTGATATTTTTTGCTGTATTGGTTTTTTGAAGAAATGTATCTATTGAGGACCTATATATATATTAACAAGAGACGATTATTACAGCATTATAAAAAACATATTCGAGTATTTTTAGCTCATTTTTTTCTACAGTCAATCTTGGAAAATATAGCATCGACAAATCTGATCTCATCATTCGATATATCATTGCTATCAAATTATTTAAGAGATCTCTTATGTTTGGTGATGACACATCAAGAACGTCGTCTATAAGTCTCCGTAATGTCAAATTTTCGTTTGAATCAAATAACAGAACACTCTTGATCTATCTCGAAGATTTATTTTGATAATGATTGGAATAATCAGGATGGGGTCATCCTTTCATTTGAGAAATGTGTACTTAGTAACATTAAACAATTTTTTGTGTGCATCAGTTAAAGCAGTGCTTACCAACCTTTTTATCACCGAGAGCCGGTCAACTTTTGATAATTTTACCACTGTCCGCTGAAAGGGGGGGTGTTTGATTGCTTATATTTTAGATTTTTTAATTTAATAATTTCAACTTAATTGTACTTAAATGTTTCTTCAGAATAAAATACAGTTGCACCAAGAATGAATATAAAGAGATTTAGCATGGGCAGTGGCGCGCACAAGGGAGGGGGTTCTGGGGGTCCTGACCCTCCCCAAAGCCCTTGATTTTTTTCCGATTGATTATAATTCTAAGTATATGGTACGTAAAATTTAATTAAGTATTTGTTATTAATGATTAATTTTATTAACTAATGCTAATCATTTATTTAATAATTAGTTTCTTACTGTGTTTTGTTCCCGAAAATCGACAAAATCAAAAGGAGCATGATACAAGAATGGTGAACTTTTGATCCCGGATCCCCTTCTTGAAAAATTTCTGTGTGCGCTACTGATCATGGGATATTTCCATGTTAAAACATGGAAATAGAGAAACATCCATGTTGAATCCCATATTTCCATGGAAAGACACAAATCCGAGAGATTATACACCACGGTAAATAAAATAGAAACAATTTATTTTTCCTTTAGTGGCTTGGTACCATTTGATCCACGGATCGGCCTTGGGGTTGGGAACCACTGAGTTAAAGCATCTGAAAAACTCTGAACCTTGTTTCCGTTTTTATTATTCCGATGAATTTAGTAGTATAGTATATTCTGAATAAGATTCAAGCACCGTTGTAAGAATTGTTTCCTTAAATTTGTCGCGTGTGATGAAGTGTTCAAGTGAAGAGCGTAGTTTTTCATAATTTAGTGTCATTCTGTTAAAAATAGCTATACATATATATTTTATCAGAATAATCAGACTCTATTTCTAAGGCTAATCGAATTTGTAATTATCATTGATTATGTTACCAGATAAAAAATCAATGCATTAGATCAAGGATGCCAATCTCAAATGCTAACTTCGGTCAAGCCAACAAGGTTTAACTTAAGATGGGACGCAAAAATTCAAAGTTTTCAATAAAAAAAATCAATTTGTTATATAACTTAAAAAATTTTTTAACTAATTTTTACTAATTGCATTTTGTTTGTGGTTTTTACGTAATAATTTAAATTGAATAATTTAAAGTATGTATGTTTGTGACGGGTGCTATTCGCGCCTTTTTACTAATCCTCTTGGGGAAAAAATATTTCTTTAAATGTTGTTAGAGTTTAAAAACCGCTTTCCGTAGAGAGATCTTGACTTTATGCTAATTTGAGTGCTATTTAAACCCTAGAAAATTGAGTGTTAGAGTTAGTCGTTAGGCTACGATTAAAGTTAGATTAGCGAAGTTACTATCGGAAGTCTTTAAAGTTTTTGGAGTGAGTGAGTGAGTGAATATTAACGTCGCACTGTTCAGCTACACGAGGGCTTTTGGCGACGGACCACGTAATTTTGAACCATGGTCAAGTGACGTGGACGACACCTGAGCTGGCACCCCCCTCTCCTAACTACCACACCACACCAACGGGAGGACGTTTCAGCTCTCGACAGATTTAACGTGCATCGCTGCCCTACACGGCGGGTCTTTTAGTGGTACTGGGATCGAACTCATGACATGCCTGCCATGGTTGGATACCTTAACCACTGGGCTACCGCAGCCCTTAAAGTTTTTGGAAAGAAGCTTTAATACGGAATACCCAGTTGGCTCGGGCGAGACCTGACAAATGAAGTAACACCGGATCGCTCGCAGTTAAGGGCATAATTACTTGGCTTAGGAATATAGGATAACGATTAAATTTGACTGCTCCCTCGGCTTATAAAATTGCTTGATAGTAAATTTGTAGCAATCCTTCGATCGCGGGTGTGAGAGGGTTTGAGTAAGAATCAGACATTTCACAAGTTAAACACTTTTATTTCTTTTGACACTTATTAAACTTTACGAGAATTACTGAGAATGCAATCTAATAACTAAACCCGAGGAGTAATCAACCTTATTAATCTTATAATATAAATATGAGTACTTATCTATTCTACTGAACTCTCTAGCTGCAACACTAGCGTAATTGTTAACCGTAAGGTGGACGCCTTCTCTTTCACTTAATCTTTCCTCCTGTAATTAATAATTCTAAGTGCAACCTCCAGTCCCTCACACTATGCTTTCTTCTTATACTCATTTTTCAACCATCTTAGCCTACTCCGTGACTAGCACTTAAATAGAAGCTTGCATTTACATAAAAACAAATCCTCTGTATGGAAAGCGGTTTTGAACTAGAATCACAGTTAAGAGTATTTTACCCAAGAGGGTTAGTGAAAGCCCGAATAGATCCCGTTATAAATTGATGGATCAATAAACTTAACTATTTTTATAACAATGGCTAATCATTTAGTGACCCAAGCTTCACTAGTGACCTCAGGGTCGCGACATGTTTACATGATGCTCATAATTCAGCAACAGAAGAGTAATTGTTTCGAATAAATCTTGATGTTAAAAATGAGCTTCTTATAAAAATACATTAAACTGATAGTGATAATATTTTGTTTAAAAGCAAAGATCAGTCACGGGATTTCTTTTTATAGCCATACGCTCTTTTCTTATCAAATCACTCAAATTTATTTTTAGACTTTTTGTGTTCAACATGAAATTCAATTTTATCTGAGGTTTACTCTCAAATAATAATCTTAAGTTTGAACTTTAGGGTCACGTTAATGGATGAAATATATACAAGAGAATGGTGATGGTGGTCGTGTGTGGGGGGGGGAACAACTTTCTCAAAAAAGTATGTTAAATATTTCGTAAGTGCAGTTTTGCTCAAAATATCAATAATAAGATTTTAGTATAATTTAAACCGTATATATATTATATTTAATTTGAAATACCAAACCAAATAAACAAATTTTCTGGAAAGAGAAACTAATTACCACACACGCACTATTTTAGATCATTTCAGGGAATCAAGTAAAAAAATATTATATGTGTCAAACGTACTAGAAAATGCTGTTTAATATAATATTTTTTGACTTGAAATAATTTCACCTGAATGTTATAAGTGATCTTCAACTGTTACATACACTTATGAAAATAATTTAATGAGCTTCGGATAAAATGAACATAATGTTTTCTCTTTTAAAGAAATAAGTAATTAACGTTTTTCTCAACTATTCCTAAAAATTTATATTTTACAATGAGATCAGATGAATTTCATGTTTGAAGAAATCAGTTCTTGGTAATCTATTTTAAAATCTTTTCTGTCTCCAATAATCAGAGTTTCGTTTTAACATAACACGAGTTTTAAATTTCTTCCTCTCTCTCTCTCTCGTCATTTAATGAAACTAATACATTAAGAAACTTCACCAACGAGTTTTTAGTGATTAAAAAAGCCCTTACCATATACATGACTGACTCACAAGCTATGGATACTACAGAAAGATTAATAACACTTTCAGATTCTAAATATCTACTTTAGAGTCCATCTTAAACGGAGAGACTAACATCGCGCCTCCTCCATAAATTTCATACTCCAGCAGATCCATTACGTGAAAATCCTTTGTGCTACAATGGCTACCTGCACATGTAAATTTCGAAGTAAATGAATGTGCTGATTCTTTGGCCAAAGAAGCCAGAGACAATGGCCAACCTTGTACCACCATCATGCTGATGCAAATGCTGTGGCCAGATCTAGACTTTTACCTCATTCCTTTAAGAAATCGCACGTAACAGGCTTCGACTCCCCCAAAATTATAATATCCACAATCTCAAGACTAAGAACTCATCATTAAAAGAGCATGAAGAGCTATTCTGATGAAACAAGATCTTATATACAGCGTAAAAACTGTCCAGAAATCTACTAGCGTTGTTAGTTCTGAGAAGGCCCCGTATCAAAACTCCTTTGGGGCCTTTTTTTAGAAAAGAAATCCCTGTTATTGGTATTGTTGGGCCCCTGTAACTTGGGGGCTTCGTATTATTGATATGACTGATACGGTGGTAACTACGCTCCTGCGGAAATCCAACCACTCACAATAAAACATCTTCAAGTGCTCAGCTTTCCCCCAAGAGCACTAAAGCTCGACTTAACTACACTTATGGATCCACTGTAGGAGATCCCTCTAGCCAGGACGCTCTGGCATTGGCAGTTGCAGTTGTTGCCACCTTAGGGGAATCTAGAGGGGTTTTTATCCCTTTTCTTTGCCAAACCTATGGCCACGAGAACAACATCAACAATAAAAAATTAAGAAAGCTATATTTGTGTAACAATTCTGTTGAAATATCTCTCTGCTTAACTTGATAGTGGCAGCAGTAGCTTATTTGTTATAGTAATGAACTTGTGGTCAGCGTGTGCCGCAGAAGACTCGCTGGGTAGAGGCGCTGACTAGGTATGTATCGAGGGTCAAAGTCCTTGCATGGATGTCCTGTGGTAGTTTGGAGGGATGGATGTCAGCTCAGATGTCTTCATCGTTACTTGAGCAAGGCTCGAAATTACGAGGTTCGTCACTAGTAGCCCTCGAGTGGCCCCATAGTGCGACGTTATTAAATTCTAACTGCTGAACGTGATCCAAGGAAAGGAACATTCTTCAAAACTACCAAAATTAAATTTAAAATAAATGTGCATGGATGTTGTACAAGACATATTTAACGTATGCTGATTATTTAGTCTACTTATTTGTATAAATTTCATTTTTTAAAAAAATATGTGATACTTTAGTTCAATATATTGTAATAGTATTAATATGTTCAGAAATGTTCTTTAAGTGGTGCATAAATAAATTCACATATTTTGAAGCTTAAGTCAATGCTAACTTGTTCACGATGGAAAAAAATAACCGAATTGATTGTTCTAATTTATGTGATGACAGATTTTCCCAGTAGATGAAATATTTTAATGAAAGATTTATTTATATATATACGTAGTAGGATTCGAAAGTTCCCGGACTATAACGTAATAAATCTTTGCAGTACAGCAACTATGATAATGTTTCTGTGTTACTGCATCCTTCTCCTTTTCTAAAAGTGGTTTGTCCCAAATCACGAGGTCAGTGGATCGCCATGGTAGGTGGATGTATTTATCACCCGACGATTGAAAGAAATGGCGTTTGTTCAGCACAGAATGAATATAAAATATTGTGTTCGCTTGGGAAAGAGTGCTACCGAGACTTGCAAAATGTTAAAGTATGTTTATGGTCGTGATACTTTATCGGGAACGCAAGCTTTTGAGTGGCATCGACGTTTCAGAGAAGGCAAGGACAGTGTCGAAGACAACGAGTGCTCTGAACGTTCACGGACTATCCATATCGCTGAGAACATCGAAAAGGTTTCTGTGGTGGTACGTAAGAAAGGGCTTCAAGTAATGGTGCAAATAGCAGAATAAGTTAAAACATCGAAGGTCATATGTCAAGAGATATTAGTTAAGGATCTTAACATAAATAGAGAGTGTCAACACATCGTTCCCTCATTTTAAACCACTAAAAAGGCAATTCGAATGGAAATGGTGGGAATCTCGGCTATTGACAAAGATTCTTCCATACTTGGCAGAATTGTTAATGGAAGCGAGAAATGCTGGATTGCGGGTCATATAAAAATACACGAGAGCATCGGCAATTTGGAAATCACCATTATCTCCACGTAAGCAGAAATTCTGCCAAGATCGCTCTAAATGGAAGGTCATGCTAGAGGTGTTAAATATCCAGGGCATTGTACATCTGGAATTTATCGCTGAAGGACGCAATGCAAGCAAACTCTATGTAGACATATTGTGTCGTTTGCGTGTATCTATCCGAAAGAAAAGACCAAAGTTGTAGGCTGAGGATTCATGGGAGCTTTACATGACAACGTTCCTGCCCACTGCTCCATCCTCATGCCTTGACTTTCTTCAAAACCCGAAAACAACTGTTTCGCCACATCCTTCTTACTCCTCTGATCTCACCCCTACCTGCTTCAGCCTATTCCCTAAGCCGACACGTCACTCGTAGGGTCGTCGATTTCAATCTGAAGATGAAGTTAAAAGTGCATCGCACGCTGAATTAAAGGACAAGGCTAAAAATGGATTCCAGAAATGCGTCGACAATCTCTACAAGTGATGGCGAAAGTGTTTTGTTGTTTAAGGGTTTTATTTCGAAGGAGGATGCGTCTCGGCAATTTAATTAGTAATATTTTTAAGTTATAGACCCAGTCCGGAAACTTGAATTCTACCTCGTATACACACACTAAAGAGCCATTACATTATAACCACTTGTTTAATATAAAGTAGAATCATCTTTCGGTTTCAAAACCATCAAGATTTGGCGAGTCGGTGACTCGCCAAAGTGGTGAGAGATATTTGATTACAGGTCACTCATCAATTGGTCCTGTAATTATCGCTCATCACGAGGTGGTAGCGTAAGAATAAAAATTTGATTTCCCAAGTGGAACCCCCTTTTTGATTAGATTTATGTCAGAGGAATTTGGCTTGCAATTCATCAGAATGTTTCTCTATCCACTCCTTGACGATTCGGTTTTAATGAGATGGTATTGCCCTGATGGCAAGAACCATCACTCACCGGGTATATTGTTACCATTAAGGAGTGAGGGCACTGGTCCACAATGATGTTCACCTCACACATAGACATAAGGGAATATTTTGTGAGTAAGGTGGGCCCTAATATACCCATGAAAACATTTCCCACACCGTAATATCGCCACCTTGCTCTGGTCAGCTGTGCACCGGGTTACTGGATATGATGGATAATTTATGGTCAAAAGTGCACGTTTAAAATTGGTATATTCACATTCGCTGGTCAATGGGATTGACCACCTGGTTACTGGATATGTTGAGTAATTTATGGTCAGCAGTGCACGTTTAAAATTGGCGTATTCGCACTCGCTGGTCAATGTGATTGACCAGAAAACGAGATTTTTCAGACCAGTGACTACTCTTTTTCTAAGGTCCTGTGCCGACGTTCCATGGCCCATAGGAGTTGTTTGCGACGACGTGAAATCAAAGCCGGGAGACCATTTGGGCGTTGGATATGTAAGCCAATGCATAGCAATGTACGTTGCGCTGCGTGGTGAGTCACCGTCTGGTCTAACTGTTATAGCTGCTGATCCTATCGGTCGTTCTAACTTTTCGGTCATGGCATACAATATGTAAAAGTTTCCACTCTTTTGTGGGAAGAATATGTATGGACATCCAAATTTATATATTTCTAAAAAATTTCAATGTTTCAAAGAAGTTAAAATGTTAATTAAATTGTTTAAGGACTACTTATTAACTGATTTGGGAATTTTTTAATTTATATATGAAATGATTATAGGAATATGACTAAATATTGTAGGTCTTTGTTAGAAGCAACTGCTTACTTACGGTGGTAATAATTTTCTTAGAAGTATTCAGAAAAAAAGAAATTTTCTGCTGCTTTTTTGCACGATTTTTAATAATAATGGGTCAAGAAAAATAGTATAAAATTCTCTTCGAATTTAGTAGAAAAATGAAATTGTGCCATAAGATACTGATTTACAAAAATTTTTTCCTAATTTCATTCGTGATGTGGCTCCTAATTTGGTTGCAGAATAAAACGATCAAACTATATGTATAAAGAAAAAATATACAATATATAATGTAAAATAACTATATAAAATAAGTAATATCTGCATTTAAACTGAGATTCTACAAATTTCTTACATCTTTATATAAGTTAAAAAGGGCACAAAAGAGAGTTCTTTCTCAATTTTGATTTGCTATAATTGGATTTGAGTGTAATCAAAATAAGATCTACATAAGATCTGCATCGAAATAATTTAATTTTTATTTTCTTTATATTACTAAGATTCTTTCACCATTTCGATTTACTTCGGATTCCAGATTTTTCTTCTGAAGTCTCCAGATTTTCTGTGCGTTAAAACAACGGAAATCACCTTAGCAACCAGCATTCCTTACATTTGTTTCTATTCTTACGGAGTAACAATTCCAATTTTATCGATATTCCTGTAGCTACGACTATTTCTTTAATTATTTCTCGACGTAGGATTCGTGTACAGATATTTTTTTATCGATTTTGTAGATCAAAACAGGGTTGACCAGTTATATAACAGTTTTAGAAGAACTACTTAATTTTTTCCGAAAAGAATCTTAACATAGAGATATTCTGAGTCATTCTTGAGGTTGGCATGAATTCTTGAAATATTTTGAAAGAAACAAATGAAATTATTTAGATTTTGTACACTATAAAAAGGTAAAATATTTTATGAAAAGAAATTGATAATTTATATTTCAATAGATTAGTCATTAATTGTTGCTTTTATGTTAAGGAATAAATCGTTTCTTATGTGTCACTATTTTTTCAATTTTGCTTAAATTTTGCTCATGTATTTATTAAATTTAATTAATTTTATAAGAATCAATAATGCAAAATTATTAAGTACTAATTCTTTAAGGAAAATTTGAAATACATTTTGAAATTATTCTTAAGCTGATGTTCTACGAGAAAAAAAGCACCACACAAAGAATACTAAAAATAATTTCTTTGTTACATGCTGCTAATCAAAAGCATCATACTTACACTAAAGAAATAAATCCAGAATTTGTTATAATGTTGCATATCTGTTACTCAGTGTGAAAATATTAACAAGCAAAATATTATAACTTTACTTCTGATTTAGATTTAACTAAAGCTTTAAGTCTTTTTGCTGTGTAGTAAAAAATAAGTGTAAAAGTTGTTTGAAGTTTATTTGGAATAGTTTTAAGATATAAAATTAAAATTTAATTTGTGATATTTTTCAAAACATTTTATATTTTTTTGTTAAAAATATATCTTGGGGGATTATTAAATTATAAGTGAAATAGTAATTAATTTAAACTTATTGGAATTGCCTTTGAATTGCATGATATAATTTTCGAAATTGATTACAAAATATACATGGTGAATTCCAGAATGAGTTTTAATATAACGTACTATAGTTTACTATAAAAAGTAATGTTATAAAAATAAATATTTGAGAGAGGATCAAATGTAATGTTTTTACAAAAGGTCTTTTCCGTGTAATACATTTTCAAGTTAAAACTATTCATATTTTTGCATCGTTACATGTGTTTAATATTTCCTTTAAGTGGTGATATTTATTTAAACACAAAAGAACAAGACCTATTTAAACTGAGTTTCCCTTGATCTTGCTGAATAGTACTTACCTTTTAGTTAATTGTTATAAATAAACGTTTCTTAAAAGATAAAATATTTCACCAATTTTCCAGTTTTAACAATTATGTGTGTGTGCATTTTGATTTCAGACTCAATATGGACGACAGAGCTATCGATGGAATCTTTTTAGGTTGTTTGGATAATTTGCCTCCAGTGAGCTCAAAAATTGTAAGAATCTTCACAAGCTCAACTTTCACAGGTAACATATTTTTTAAATGAGAAACAAGTATTCCTCTTAAAGCTATAAAATCAATTCTAAAAAGACGCAACAATTGCATTTTTCTGTTTGATAATTGAATTTATCTCTTTTGAGAAACATCATGCATTGTAAAATGAAACAAAATAGAGTGCGTTTAATGATATACTTTCAATTTTCTTAAATCTGAACATGGCATAATGAAACAAAAAATAAAATGCATGTTTAGGATACACCGACTACTACCGAAAATTTTAAATTTTCAACTTACTTACTGTAAATTAAAAAAACAACAGTAAACGTATTTATACACCAACTAAAATCTTTTAAGCTAAATTTCATTACAGAATTGAACATTTATTTTCAAATGTTAATTAAAAATAAGTTACAATTTTTTAAAAGAAGTTTTAGAATGAAATCTCTATTTTGTAATGCTGAATATTAAGAGAAAATAAATTTGAGCCTTCAATCTATGTTTTAAATCAGTATACTACATGAAGTACTCAAATTTGAAGTACTATAATATCATTATCACACACACGATTTCTTACCAGGTCGATTATTTGAAGATACATAATTGTAAAGCAATATACAAATCCCTAATTAATTAAGTAGGCAAAAAGTTAGGATAAATAATCATAATGGTAATATCTATGTACTATTGGCACCAATTTATTAAATAAAATTAATGCAGTTACATATTTTTTAAATTTTTTATTAGACATGTCTATGGAAAGAAATGCTTTAATGGAGGAAGTATATCCTAGAATTAAAGATTTTTGTCGAGAGAAACATGGACTTGAATTTCAGGCAAGTAAATTACGAATATGGTTCTCACAATTAAGTGAAATGCAGTATTGCAGAATCTTTATATGTAAGCATTTTGCCAACTAATCTAAACAAAATAATTTAGAATTCAAAAATTATATGTTAAAAATTAGATTCAGTGTTCTTCGATAATACATCAACAAGGCAAACAATATATTAGGAAAAATGGGAAGATTATATATATACTAGCCGTTACCCCACCCGCTTCACTGGGTATTTCACAATGTTGTATATATGTATACTGTTTACATATATATTAATTACTGATATCTAGCATTAAGAATTCGATTGTATTGAAAAATATATTTATAGCTGTTACACTCTCGCCCCTTGATATAAAAAGAACATAAATTATATCTAATTTCTATTTATATCTAAAATAGAAGTAGAAAGATTTTTTTCGCTAACTTAACCTAATCAAGTGGATTTCCACCAAAGCAACTTTCAGTGGATCTCTACTCCATAAAATAAACATGCGTGCTAAATTTCAAGTCTAAATCTAACAGAGCAAAAACGGAATTTTTATCATCAATGCCTCGTTGACAGCATTCTTAGCGGATTCCAATTCAACAAAAGAAGCATGCAAACCAAATTTTATTATTATAGTCTTAGCAGTTCAAAAACGGGAATTTTGTCTATCAATACGCCCCAATATCTCTCCCCGCTTCCCGCCTGGAGTTGATTTCCGTAAAATCCATTCTTAGTGGCACTCTATTCAACTAAAGAAAAGTGCTCAACAAATTTCAAGTACATGAGTTAAATTCAAAAACAGGAATTTTTCTATAACACGCCTTAATCCCTCGCAACCCCACTCCTTTGGGGGTGCGTTTTCACAAAAATCTTTGTAAAAGGAACTTTTTTCCATGAACGGAACATGCCTTTTAATTTTCAAGCAGGTGGTTCTATTAGTTGAAAAGCGGAAATATTCATCTAGTACACCCCTTAATCCCCCTCAGTGACCCTTGGGGATCAATTTTCCCCAAAACTATTTTGTAGCGGATCTCTACACCATGAAAGGAATTCGCTTACCAAATTTTAAGACTGTACGTTTAATAGTTTAAAAATGGAAATAATTATCTGTAACGCCCCTTAAGCCCCCGCAACGCCACTTAGGAAACGATTTTCACAAAGCCCATGTTATGACAGATCTCTACTCAGTGAATGGAATCTGCTTACTCAATTTCAAGATTTTACGTCTAATAGTTTAAAAAAGGAGTTAATTGCCTATAACGCCCCTTAATTCTCCACAACGCCACTTGGGGGGATTTTCACAAAACCCATTTTGCAGCGGATCTGTACTTTATGAAAGGAATCCGCTTACCAAATCTCAAGACTGTACGTATAATAGTTTAAAAACGGAAATAATTATCTATAACACCCCTTAAGCCCCCGCAACGCCACTCAGGAAACGATTTTCCCAAAACCCATCTTATAGCGGATCTCTACTCAATGAATAGAATCAGCTTACTAAATTTTGAGATTTTACGTCCAATAGTTTAAAAAAAGGAGTTAATTGCCTATAACGCCACTTAATTCTCTACAACGCCACTTGGGAGTCGATTTTCACAAAACCCATTCTGTAGGGGATCTGTACTCCATGAAAGGAGTCCACTTATTAAATTTCAAGACTGTACGTCTAATAGGTTAAAAATGGAAATAATTATGTATAACGCTCCTTAAGCGCCCTCAACGCCCCTTGGAGGTCGATTTTCGTAAAAATCATTATGTAGGGAATATTTACTTTATGAAAGAAATCTGTGTACCAAGTTTCACGACTGTACATATTATAGTTTTGCAATGGAAATGATTATCTATAACGCCCCTTAAACCCCCGTAACGCCCCATGTGTTTCGAACTTTGCAAAATCCGTTCTTAACTGACGTCTACTCCATGAAGGGAGCCTACCTACCAAATTTCAAGTCTGTAGGTTTAATAGTTCCGGAGATATCGTGATTAGTCAGTCAGTGAGTGAGTGAGTCGCTTTTCTCCTTTATATATATAGATAATTTTCCTTTTAAGTTAAGTATAAATTTGCTTTTTTTATCCTTCTGTAGAGATAAATTTCTTTTTTTTTTCTTTTTGACTCTACATTGTTAATTCCATATTGATTTTAAGTAAGGGTAAATTAACTTCTCAAAGCTCAATAGAAAAACTTTCTACTTACAATACAGGGGGTGATCGGATAACGAACACTTTCAAGAAAGATTTTTTGTGTTTGGACAAGGAACCCATATTCGTAGGTGATCAGGGAGACACCCCTTAAATTATGGATGAAATTTTGACAGCTGCTAGAGATCTGGAATTGGAGGTGAACGAGGATGACATAATGGGACATGAAGATGAACTGACGATAGAAGAACTCCAAAAAATTGTGAATGAAGAACATCAAGAAACACAACGAAATGTGTCTCCTTCTGAACAAGAGGAAGACGAAAGAGGACCAATGCCGACACCTCCCATTAAAGATCTTTTGAAAAAGTGGGAGGCTGTCAGAGCAATGGTCTTAGAATGGCACCCAAACCAAGCTGATGTCAGTAGGGTTGGGAATCTTTACAACACGACAATGCTGTTAATTACTCCCGGAAAATCCTGAAAAAGAGAGAAAAGCAATCGACATTGGACATGTTCTTCAACGCTCTACAATCAAAAAATGAAAAGGACTGATTAATATGCAAGACTATGTATGGATTATTTTTTTAAAAACTTATTAAGAAATTATACATTTTTTAAAATTTAATTTTTAGGGTCTCCAGAGCGAATTAATCGACTTCACATAGAAGTCTATGGTGAATCGATGATCGGTTAACGAACAATTCGGATAGCGAACATAGTCTTGGAACGGATTATGTTCGTTAATCGATCACCCACTGTATAACTATGCACCATTTTTTAAAACCAAACCAGCATTTTTTCATCTAACAAGAGTGGGGTGTCAGCTCAGGTGTGCTATCCTCGTCACTTAACTATGGTTCAAAATTAAGAGGCCATTCATCAATAGTTATCGTATGGCTTCTATATAAACGAGACGTTAATTAACAATATATTTATCTATTGTCTATTAATGTAGTATTTCAGATATAAAATTATAGCCAATACTTCAAATATCGTATTGCAATTACGAAAAGTTCACATTATTTTCAACTTAAATTTTAACTAAGTAAAATTTATTTTTTAACTATATTTAATCTTGCTTATATAACAAATTAAATGCATTTTGCTATGGAAATCATTTTAGCAAAACATTATAAAATATATTTAGAAAATTTTGCAAAGTACACAAATAATGTATCAACTATATACATAATTCAGTGTATGGTAGATGTATGTAACTCACAAAACTGGTTCACTGTCAATTGCTAATTTTGATTTCTTAATCACAAGTTCAATTTTATCCATGATTTATCGGTATTTTATTTCACAAATTTTTATTTGAATTAGCGAAACACATGATAAATGAAAAAAAAATTACTAATTTCCGAACTTCTAGAAACGCGTAATAGTTGCCACAAACGCAACTCAAATTAGCAGGTTTCTTGTTTTACGAGTACTATTTGTCAAACACACACAAGTAACAGTATTATCTAAGGAATCTGAGACCCACACCTAAATTATATATTATGCATTACAACCAAGATACCACTTTAGATTTTCACTTCACTTCCCCCAATTCCTAATTATTTAAATTTAATTCCTAATTATTTATTCAATTTCGATTTTGGGATCTTTCGATAAGGCTGCTGTGTGAGACATTTCTTTTATAATTGATTAAAGATTAAGAAAAAGTATTAATTTAGTTGAAATTAAAAACGGTAAATTTAAACTATATACTTCTTTCTATGTATAGTAATACTTCTAATAAATCCAAACTTCCGTAAAATCCGGCATATAACGCGCACCTATACTTTCAAGTTGCATTTTTTAATTTTTTGGTATATTCGTCATATAACACGCACCCCCTTTTTTGCGAAGAAACTTGAAATATATGTGTCCAATACTCTTATATTATGTTTTGAAGTCATTTATTCGAGGTATCGTTCCCAGCTTTACAAAAAATAGTATATTTATAGAACTACAACGCTTTAAATTCCCAAGGAATGTGTCATTTCTTTTAAATATACAGTACTTCTATATATGTAAAAGTCTAATTTTTTTCTATGCTCATCTCTTTTTTTATTTTCAAAGGTCTCGTTTTTATACCCGGCGTACACAACGCACACCCTTAAATTTCGATCTTACTTTTTGTGATAAAAGTGCGTTATACGCTGAATTTTATGGTAAATACTTTTCAGTTATTTTGAGAAATCAATTGCAAGACACTTAACCCTTTCTTTTTTTGGGAAGTAAATCAGGGTGATTCCTTTTCATCAACATGCAAAGAAGTATTAAGATGTTAAAACGGAGTATTGATGAGTTCTGTTTTTAGAATAATTTATTGATGTGAACTTTGTTATCAAAGTCACGAAATTTATCTGGTAAATATCACAGTTACATAGTAATAAATAACTGATTGATCAGTTAAGAATAACCTTGCAATAATATCTAACAAAAATTGTCTGAAAAAAGAAACAATAATTGATTTTAAAAAAAGTAATTTCTTATAAAAATAAAAATTAAATTTTAATTTAAGGGGCACAAAACATCAAAATGTTAAATCTTTCATTTCGCGAAATATCGTACGAAAGGTTTGCTATATGTTTATATCTCTCATACTTCAGAGAGTTTTCTTTAAAAAAATAAATATAACTTTAATAACTTCGCGAGTTATTAAAGTTTCTCGCCAGAGAAAAAGTTTTTCATGTATATTAAACTGCGACTTGGGAAAATCAAATGATAGCCGTGGTAGCCTAATGGCCAAGGTAACGGACTTACGGCCGGTGTGTCATGAGTTCGAGCCTAGTACCAGTGAAGGGGAGCGACGACGCACGTTAAATCTGTCGATAGTTAAACACATCCTCTCCCGTTTGTGGGGTAGTTAGGAGAGAGGGGGTAAGGTGCCGTCCTCTCGTCACTTGACCATGTTTCAAAATTACGAGGTCCGTCGCCAAAAGTCCTCTAGTAGCTAAAAAGTGCGACGGTAAAATTCACTCACTATTGTTTACGTTTCTTAGTTTTTTATTTCCTTAATAAGAATTTAGGAAATATATTTTAAATGTTCTGATTTTTTTCCTGCATGCTTTTCTAGTTGCATATGACTTCATATTTGGGAAACTCTCTCTCTCTCTTATCTGTTAAAGTGGTATTAGCACATTTTTTTTGTAGTTCGTTGTTTGATTTTTTAGAACTGTACAAGAAGCCTTTTTAAAGACGAAATAAAGTTATATGTAATTAGTGTAAGACATAATAATTAGTATTATTAAAACTGTAAAAAATGATGAAAATGCTGTTTTTGAAATTTTTATAAGGTGGTGGATATGCGATGGGGAGTACGAGACGAAGCAACAGATGATCACATGACGACAGATCTTTGTATGAGAGAAATTGAAAATTGCCAAAGATTGTCCATGGGTCCTAACTTCGTGGTTAGTAATACTCTCATTTTAATTTGACATGCATTTTTAAGCACATGTTAATTTAAGTAATTGCGTAGGATGAAAAGGCTACACAAGAGTTTTTAAACATTTTTAACAGTTTGAAAGAAGTCAATTGAAACATTGAAACATAATTCTTCAGAAATAACACATAGTTGTAAAAGTAACTTCTGATAAAGAAAGTGGTCAGTTTACATCTAACATAACTCGAGGAAGCTTTTGAGATGGTACTTTTTGCAAAACGGCGCATTTAAGCTGCTTCGAATTTGATGCAGGCTCTTTGACATTAGACGAGAAGGCAGCCTTAATATCCTTCCATATACGTTCTTAATTCCGTTCCATATCCTTGATGGTATACTAAACGAGTTGTTTTTTTTAATAAGAAATGAAGGAAATACTATTGATTCGTTCCGATGAAAAAAATTATTATATTTCCATGTTATGTATTTATTAAGTTGTGTAAAATTATTCAAACATTTTTTAATGCTAAAATACATGAATACAAAATCAAATAGATGAAATAAAGGAAAACTGAACACCCCTCCCCTCTAAAATTTGTTCAAAGAGCTTCGTTTCTGCCTTAACATTAAGATATTTCAAAATTGAGACACTATTTGATCATTCCAAACAATGGGTTAAATTAATAACGTTCATATGATAAATATATAATCGCGTATTCTCCATTGAATTCAAAACTGACATGAGACATGTACTTGTTGTTCTACTTGTAGAGTTTAAATAAAATTTTAGATTCGATAATTAGATAAAGATATTCAAATATTAAGATTCTTCAAAAAGTTTTTCAAAATTATAAAAAAAAAAATATTTTTATTAGACGTGTACTTTTAAATCGAGTGTATTTTATTTTCCTATGTGCACTATTAATTGTTTACAAATACATACTTTTTAAAAGGATACGCAAAAAGCATAAGTTGGCAACAGTGAAAAGCATTATTTGATTGGCTGGAAACAAGTGTTTGTAGTTATATGACTTTGACTAGGGTTTCCAATTTCTCGGTTTTTTTCCATTCGCGGGAATTTCCAGGAAATCCCGGGGACGAAACAGTCACATTTCCGTGTTTCCCTCGAATACATTAAAATTTCGAAAATTTAAAAAGAAGTTATTTTTAATTAACATCAATAAAAATTATATCAAAAATTACATTATATAATCCCTTGAACGAAGTATGTCCTCTCAGTATAAACAATTGAAAATCAACAAGATAAGCGAATTCCACCGAACATTATAAAAGTATGATATCTGTAACCTTCTCCAACCGCTATGTAGGTATCAAATAAAATTGTCATGTGGGTGTGAAGGAAGATTAGAACTGGGTACCTTCTGATCCGAAAACGAATATCTTAGCGACCATGCTAAAACGATCGTCATAGCATAGAGGCTATTACTGGTTTATATCAATATTACCACCACACTATTTCCCTGCCAGTGATTCGGCGAATAGATGAACGGAAGACACCATATTCGTGGCGAGCGTGTGAGCAATTGCGTCATTTTGAGTGCGACGGCTTTAAGGGAGGCGTCATTCGTGCGTGATGGCTCGTGAGTTGCGTCATCGTATGTGACGGCTCTATTGGTTGCGTCATTTGTGAGAGACAGCTTTTTGGGTTGCGTCATGTGTCTGACGGCTTGGTTGCATTTGCGGGGATAGATGGCGCCATGACCGCTGCGATTCTTTTGGACGGCAAGGGTCACCAATGAAGGAATATTAGAATTGGGTACCTTCCGATCCGAAAACGAGTATCTTAGCCACCATGCAGAAACGATCATCATAGCGTGGAGGCTATTACTGGTTTTTATAGACATCACCGTCACAGGTGTATAATTAAAACATAAAAACTTATTAAAGTTATTTATAAACATTTACATAAATAATATGTTTTATCCTGAATTTCATTTTTTTAATGGCAAGTGTAAAAAAAAAGACTTGTTGTATTTTAACTTTTATAGGCCCAGGTTTAATGTAACAGCCTATTTCTGTAATGTGTAGTTTATCACCTTTTTTTCTAGTTTTGGTTGAGTTAATGTTATTTAAATCCGTTACAGACTTTTCTAGGACAAAAGTATGGATATCGCCCTATTCCAACGATCATTGACGGAAAAGAGTTTCGTATGATTCATGACACATTGGGCCTTATGTCTCAAGACACTTCTCTTCTTGATAGATGGTACAGGGAAGACACTAATGCTGTTCCTTCAGTCTTTGTCTTACAGCCCATCAGTTCCATTTTGCTCAATTTTAACAACAAAGTAAGAAGGGCATGATGCCACTTTGGTTTTATTATAAAGTGTTCAACAAAATCAGAATTAAATCAAACAATAAAATTTCTAAGTTTTCATCTCATGTAGAAGTACCCAAAGTATAAGAAAATCGCTTTTTCAATCGATCGTAGGAGGGTTTATTTCTTGTGATCTAATTCTCTGTCGAAAATGACAACTAATTAAAATGAATAAACATCAGTTTGTTTGAGTCTGATGGGATTTTAATTTAATTTTTCTCTCTTGCAATAAAACTTAGAGTTTCTTTAACCCTCTGACTGGATGACCCGCTAATTGAATTTCTCTTCGAAAGCGGTCTACTATTTCAAAGCTAGAAAAGCCAAAAATGTTCCGATAAATTTCGTGAACTGCTTCAAAAATGCACGGCAGTTTAATGCCTTCCCCTGTTAAAACCGCAGGAGGTCCTGAATTGGTTTTGCAGAGGATGATTTTATTGCTTTTCGGTCTCTGTGTTCTTCGAAACGGGAGGTTTCTCATTCACAGCTGTAGCCTAGGGCGAGGATTGTGAAATGGACATTTTCTACACTTCACGGCCAACAGAAAGTTCACCCAATTTATTGCAAATATATATTTCATATATTTGGAAAACTTGCTCAATTTCTGATCTAAAAACCAATTAGGTTTTAAAAAATTTTAATTTTCTGAGTTTTGATTTTAAATTCGGTTTCATTTTAAAGCATTTTTGCATTCCTAGATTGAATTAATTAAAAATATTTTTTAACACAATCAAATATTTCGTGTGAAACGGCAATTAACTACAATTTTAGTTTCTAAAATCATTTCTGTTTGCTCATGTTTTTAAGTTTTTGAGTTTTCTCACATTTACTTAATTAAGATTGATTTAAAGACCAATATATTTTTTGATACATAGTTTATATAATTTAAAAGCTCTTTACTTTGTTTTCATTATTTTTTTTCCTTTTGAAAAATGCCATGACCAAAATGTACGCAGGCTACTGTGATAAATAATACTTGAAAGGGATGGAATATGACTGAAAATGGTAAATCTAAAATGCAGCTTTTTCAGATATTACAATTAGACTACAGAATACAAATGTTGCAGAATGAACTAAATATTTCCCTGATGTACCACAAACTACATTATAATAAATCTATTGTAGTACTACACTGAAGTATTTTAAAGTCATGCAACAAAAACTTAAACTTGCTTAACTGCCACGATGGGGAACTGAGAAAAAAATAGATATTGTTTACAAACTTGATGATTTCTGGATTACGTTTGTATAACTACTAATTTCTATATAAATATTTTGCATTTAAAACTCTTGTGAATATATAAGGTTCTGATAAAAGTGAATAATTGATCAAATTAACAGTTGTTATCAATGTTATGTCTTAGAATATTTTGAATTAAAAAAGATATTTCAGTCATATTTATTTCAAGTAGAATTTTCATGTGGAGCATAAGTTGGATAGTAACAGATTGAAAAATTAAAGCTTTACAGGCAATGGAATTTTTTTTTATGCCTTTACAAATTTTAAATATGTTTTTCTCAGATTTTTAATTTTGAAGATGAGTGTTTTCTAATCCCTAAGGCGTTTTTCCAGTTCAAGATAGAGTCTTGAAATATCTTGTAAATGTTCCCTTACATATGTTCTATAAAAGTTCATATGGACTTAGGTCTGAGAGCTCTAGTTATTTTTTAAAAATATCTTAATGTTAATATTTAAAAAAGTTGGGTTTTTTCCAGGTTTAGCCATAAAAATAATTATTAAAATTCAACAAAGGGATATATTTTAAAAATTTTATACTTTTTGTTTCCAATAATCTAAGAAATTTTAATCACTTACAATAATTAAATATTTTTAATAATTTAACATTTTAGAAAAGTTTTAAAAATTTCAAAACTGTTCAATGCTTTAAAATTGTGAAACAATGGCTTGTCAAACTAACCTATTATTTTCAGAATCAATATAATAGTATAATTTGAATATAGAACAAAAATTAATTTTACTGTGACAAACTGTTTACGACTTCTACTCATATTGTAAAAAGAATGAAAGATAATTATATAACATAGTGGCAGTCAAAAACACATTCATAATATGTTAAAATCCTGTCCCGATACAAATTTCAATGCATTTTCCAAACTGTAGCTAAAAAAATTATATGTTTATTAGGACAGAAATTATTTATATTTAGATATATTTTTCCTTATTAAGTACATAATGAATAATGGCAAGATAATTTGTAAAATCCTGAAAGATTTTAATGAAGAAAAAAGCCAGACATAATTTTAGATAGTTAGAAATTTAATTATATAATTCACAAATATGCATGTTTTAAAAGAAATAAGTTGGCTAAGAAAATGAAATTTACTAAATATTTCCTGAATAAAGTAAATCGGATTTAATCCTCAAATACATATAATTGTAAGAAAAGGTTTTATTCAATTTACAATTAGTTACAAAAAACCTTTTATAAAAAATAATTTTAACAGGTATAAATAGCAAAAAATATCAAAGAATTATGAGAAAGACACATACATGTCGTTTACAGAAATGTCACAGTGTGATATTTTTCGAAACACGGCACTGCACACAGTCCAACATTACAGTCTTTACATTGAAAACGAGTTTTTGATGTTTAACGACTAAATCGTAAATATAAGAAACAACAGTCAAATATCACGAGTGCAGACGGCGCTCGCTGATATTTGAGTGAGAAAATTACAGCAGCATAAAATGCGACCTCGTTTGAATTATATCTAATGTGCATATTTGGAACTGTTTAGCGTACTCGAATTAACTCAAGTGCACACGTCAAGGGTTTATATTGCATTCTAAGTCAACATGGTGGCTACTGACGAGCGACTACGTAATTTTGAACCGCGGTTAAGTGACGAGGACGATACCTGAGCTGATAACTCCCCTTCCAAACTTCCACATCACACCAACGTGAGGACTTTTGACCTCGACGTGTTTAACGTGCATCAGCTCCTCTTCAACGCTAAACTTTTGTTTTACCAGGGCTCGAACACTGGACACGAGTTCATAACCATGACCATCAGGCTACCGTGGCCGCAAAAGAAAATAGCAAGTTTGAAAGAAATGTAATGGAGAAGTATATTTGAAGAAATAACTTCAAAACTTAACGAAAAATCAAAATATCAAAATTTATTTTAGGAATAATAGTGAATATAACTTCGTACACCTAAAACCACTTTACGCAGTGTATTTTGAAAGTGAATGTTTCCCCTTTTTTAGAGAAACTTACTATAATTATGTCAAATTCCTTTCATTTTGCTCTAAGGGGATCCCCGAAACAACGTAATTTTTTTGATACACAAAATTACTTATGGTTGAATCTAATACAATTCCCTACAAAATGAATGAAAACCCTTTTTTATCATATAAATTGTGTTTGAATAGGAGATGGTTAGTTAATAAGAACATTTAAAACGTGTCGGCAATCTATGGACCTGTGGCACGTGGTACAATTCTTAGTGGCACTCAGCACTATTCTACAAATTTGTCAATTCTTGAGAGGATGGAAGTTGATAATAGACCTTATTTGACAAACATCTGTGTGTGTGTGTGAGAGAGAGAGAGTTATGGACATTTATGGAACTACAAAATAATCTGAAAGATAATTCTAAGGATAAATTTACAGCTATTTTGTAAATAATTGAGTGTTATTGCTAGGGGATTTAAGAAAATTGCATGTACTCTGCTTTCCACTTATGATTCGACATATCAAAGTAAAAAATCTTTCCTAATATGAAAAATATTTCGACTCAGCAAAGAAATTGTTTAACAACTGAATGCTCAGAATCGTGTCATGCATTATACCCCTGGTTTTGCGATATGAAAGAAGAGTCGTGAAAGAGTTAATTCGCATTACAATTTTTATTTAACTGTAATGAAGGGAATCATTTATATTTCACTTTATCTATTTCTTATTTAAGTAAATATGTTGGAAACATACATTTTAAATTTTTTTATCTTTGTTGAAGAAATAGTAACATTTTATATTGTTTATTTTTATGTTAATAAATGTATTTTATTGATCCATAATTAATATAAAATAAAACTGTAAATCTAAATTATTTACCTCTTTTCTTTAAATCTGCAAATATTACCGTAAGAATCGAAGGATTTCAAAAATTTCCTACTATGTGGCACGCTGAATGATACTGACAGATTGGTTTGGCACGTCTTAGCTACACAGTTGCCGCCCCTGATTTAAAATGTTGGGTAGGATAACCATTATATTTTTAAAATTTTATAAATATACAAAAGGAGAGTATTTTGTCAATAAATGTTTTAAAAGGAGTAAAGTTTACGAGAACGAAATATAAAATTGCGTTAAAATTATTGGTACTCTATCAACCGTACTTTTATATATATATATATATTTAAATATATAAAAACAATCACAATTATCAATTTAAAAATTGAAATATATGAATCCTAAAATACCAAAACACTTCAGAATATCAATGGCGAATATAAAAGATAATGTTCCATCATTTTCAAACAAAATTAAAAAATTATAAAATAAAAGACAAATTTATAAAATATCCAAGTGCAATCTCGGACTTAGGACCGATAAGTGGGGTTAAACTAGTTTGATGGCGCCAACCTTCCCCCTATTGCAACTTGGTAAGTTAATTGGAAAAGTTTCCAATTTCAGAAGAAAAAGAATTTAAAAAATTAAAAATTAAAAAATTAAAATTAAACCATTATACTTTAAATTAAAAAGTTAAAATTAAATCATTATACTTGAAAAATAAAACTACTCGCCATCACGTTTCGAAAGATATTGCAATATTAAAATTTAAAAACAATTTAGTGCATAATATAAGTGAACCTTCAAACTCCCAAGATGATGCACCCATCTTTAAAATAGTTGTAAAGGTAGAAAAAATAAATTCCTGATCCGAAAGTTCAAATCAAAAAATATTTGAGATCCGAAAGTTCAAATCAAAAATTATCTAAAATCCGAAAGTTCAAGTTAAAAATCCGAAAGTTCAAGTTAAAAAATCCGAAAGTTCAAGTTAAAAAATCCGAAAGTTCAAGTTAAAAAATCCGAAAGTTCAAGTTAAAAAATCCGAAAGTTCAAGTTAAAAATCCGAAAGTTCAAGTTAAAAATCCGAAAGTTCGAGTTAAAAAATCCGAAAGTTCAAGTTAAAATCCGAAAAAGTTCGAAAGTTCAAGTTAAAAAAATCCGAAAGTTCAAGTTAAAAATAAAAAGTTCAAGTTAAAAAATCCGAAAGTTCAAGTTAAAAATCCGAAAGTTCAAGTTAAAAATCCGTTAAAAATTCGAAAGTTCAAGTAAAAATCCGAAAGTTCAAGTTAAAAATCCGAAAGTTCAAGTTAAAAATCCGAAAGTTCAAGTTAAAAATCCGAAAGTTCAAGTTAAAAAAAATCCGAAAAAGTAAAAATCGAAAGTTCAAGTTAAAAATCCGAAAGTTCAAGTTAAAAATCCGAAAGTTCGTTAAAAATCCGAAAGTTCAAGTTAAAAATCCGAAAGTTCAAGTTAAAAATCCGAAAGTTCAAGTTAAAAATCCGAAAGTTCAAGTTAAAAATCCGTAAGTTCAAGTTAAAAATCCGTAAGTTCAAGTTAAAAATCCGTAAGTTCAAGTTAAAAAATCCGAAAGTTCAAGTTAAAAAATCCGAAAGTTCAATCTAAAAAATTCGAAAGTTCAAACTAAAAATTTCTAAAAACCGAATGTTCCCATTAAAAACACAGTATATTCACAAATGAATAGAGTAAATCATTAAAAACTCACCAAACAGTATCCCATCAAGAATATGATCCATTTCTTATAGCACGACTTTTCATTTTTAATATATAAATTACACATCATATTTTGCTCATAACATCTAACCATGTCAATCCAATCGATTCTTGATCCAACACTAGAGTATGACTACTTGGCATTAGATGCAAACCATATCACATGTAAAAGACTTGCTTGATTGATTGGTCATAAATATCTGTTAGGACATAAATGTTTAACTGGTAATAAATAATTTTAAAGTGTATATATAGTCGTGTAAATATTGTTTTAAGTGTGTGTGTATTAAAATGTATATTAAAATATAACCTGTGTGTGGAATGCACAAATTCTTCACAGCTGGACCACTAACAAGCTGACTTTGTGGACCTAATGTTGTGTGGTGTATTTGTGCATTTACGAGTTTAAAAATATTTTTAAGAAATATTTCTGATCTATATATTTTCTTAGGAAATTGATGGGATAATCATTTTGTATGCACAATAATATAAATTTCTGGATATTTTTGAATCTATCAATATTGTGCGTAGTTAAATTATTATTTCTCAACAAAAAAATTTAAAATTATATTTCTAAATACAGATATATGAAGACAACTATTGAAGTTTGGTATCTTTATGACATTGAATTTATATGCGCTTCCCTTTTATCATATATATTGCTATATAATTTGTTGTCAATAATAGTTAAATCCAAATCCAAAAATTCAACTTTGTTTGAGTTAAAATTCGTCTGTATTAATTTTAGGTATTCTGGATAAAAATTAAGGTTAGGTTTAAATTCTCTATCATGACCTATAACAATTAAATCATCTATGTATCTCAACAAGAGGCAAGAGGGTTCCTTTCTTCGAACTATTTCATAATGGTGTAAATACAGGTTAGCGAGACTATTACTAGCCGGGCCACCCTGAGGCAATCCTTTGATTTGTTTATAAAGTTTGTTCTCAAAAATAATGAAGTTCTCCTGTATAACAAAACGAATAAGTGTATTGAACTTTTCAAAACTAATGTAATTATTCAAATCATTTCTCATATGCATCTGAAAGTACCTGAATTATATCTTCTATTTTAATGGAGTTAAATAAATCTTCGAAATCGAACCCATTCACAGAAAATACCTCTTGTTGATCAACTTTCTTTATTACATCATGGCTGTTTTTTATAATGGAAGTATCCTTAAATTTGTCTATTGTATCTTGTAATATGGTCTGTAAAATTCTTCCCGATTTTGATATATAAGTATTGAACCCATTTGTTACACTGCGGAATTTGATTGGATTCTTATGAAATTTAGAGTCAGAAATATATGGGGATATATAATTTTATTGCTAGAAATATTTAATTGTTTACCAAATGCCAATAATCTGTTGTTAATTTCTTTCATACTAAATTTACTTACATCATATGCATTATTATTTTGTATATATATATATGATCATTTATTAATTTACTATAATAATATTTACATATAATTGCATAATTTCCAGGTACTTTATCTACATAAACAATCACAAAGTGTTTTTGTAAGTTTTCTATTGGTCCCTTAATTTTTCTATAACAATCTTCATTTTTTGTTCTAAAATTAAAGTTCATTAAGTCCTTGAGGACATGAAAACCATATTCTTTAAAAGCCTGAGTAGGTAAATTATATTTAATTGCAACATTTAGAATAAATTTATTAATATCTTCTGATAGTTGTTTTCTCACATTTAAATTGCTGTTTGAAATAGTCAATCGATAACCAGTACCTTTGCTCATAATTTCTCTTAATTTCTGTGTGTGTGTGTGTGTGTGTGTGTGTGTGTGATCCTGTACAATTTCTAAGTTGCCAGTTATTACGTGCCCATGATATTCGTCTACGTAATTCTTGTATTCATTGCAACAACATTCTTTTTTATCCACCAATTCCTGAATACTATTATAGTTATAAATTGATCTACTAATTTTTTTATTATACTTGAACGCTCGTTTTATTAACACATTTTTCATCGGAAATAAATCCATGTGTTTCCCAAATATTTCAGAAAATTGTATCCCCTTATATGATTTATTCATGTATAGCATAGTACAATATTCTATATTATAAACCTCCTTAGAGTCTATTTTTATTTTTAATCTATTTGTAATATATTTGCATAAATCCATTACCAAGTGTGATCCATGATTATCTTTTAATCTAATACTTTTTAATAAATTTAAAACTATTATTATTTCCTGTTTATTAAGTCCAAATAAAAAATACTTTATTTTTTCAACACTAAAACTATTCTCAAAGTCTTGTAATAAATTATTTACTTCTTTTTTAACTGTATCTATATCTCTATTTTCTCTCTTTTTGCGTCCACCCTTACCAACTCTTTTTCTCTTATTACTATTATTTCTACTATTATAAATAGATTCTTTATCATTTTGTTTCACTGCCTGTATTAAATTCTTATTATTCCATATTACATTCAATCCGTAAGGATACATAGCATTATAAATACCAATGTAAACGTTTTCATACCATAGTCTATCTTATTTGGAACAATTTTAATAATATTTAACGCAACATCTTCAAAGCCATGTTTATTAAAATGTATTTCTATTCTTCCTATATTTTTTGTTGATGTATTTTTTCCAATGTCGGATCTATGTTGGTTGATTCTCAGGTTCATAGCTCCTGATGTTTGACCTATATATTTAAAGCCGCAAACACCACATGTCAACATATAAATGCAGTTGAATGTTTTACAGAACTTAAATTCTGATTCTTCATTATTCTGTTCATGTTGCATCATGGGGCAGGTTTTGCATCTTTTATCCCCACATTTTCTAAATCTCAATTTTAAATGATCTGAATCACTATGATACTTATTATCAAATGTTTCGTCATATTTAAAATAATTACATTTCGATTCATAATTTCTCCACTTCGATAAATCATAGTAATTTCCTACAAATCCAGTATTCCAAATAATATGCGTTTTATATCTCTTAATGTTTTCATTATCATGTATTCCTAATTTCGTAAATTTCTCATTAACCAACGAACAAGCTAACGTTTTTTTATTTTTTATATTATTTATAATTTTTTTGCATGCTGTCTCATTGTCTGCGCCTTCTATATTCCTCCAAATCATTCTTATGTAATTGTCTCATTTTATCATATTCCATCATAACCAAAAAATATCATTCTCTCTCTAATGGTAATTGATTGACGATAGCACAAACACCATCATATTGTACCACCGAGCAAGGACAATCAAAATTGAAAGCCAAGTTGCCAGTCTTTAAAAATATATAAATCTTTAATATCATTATGTGTTTGAGTTAATATATATATATATATAAATTCCATTAAAAAATTACTTTATATTCTCCTCATCCACTTACTCAGAACTAAACCCTCATGTCTCAAAATAATTCACACACCATGAGATTAACATATGAATATTCATGTCAAACACATGAATCAAAAATAAATGTTAAATCGATCTTCGTGAAACCCTCAACAGCACATGACTCAGAGACAGCATATATTTTTATATATATGTATATAAGAAAATAAACATTGAAATACCATTAAAATATATTTTAAAAATGAGCATTGAAAAAACAAACATAATAAAAAATTCAAAAAATACAATAGTTAAAAAGTAATCAAATGTAAACAAATGTAAACAAAATATATTATCAATAGCTAAAATTCTGTTTCTATTAAGAAATCAAAATCAACTATATATTTTTGGTCTTAAAATTTATATTCGAATCATTAAGACATTATACACCAGTAAATTCATACACATGCAGGCGCAAAGCAGCCTATCATATGAATGAAAAATATTTAAATATATAAAAACAATCACAATTATCAATTTAAAAATTGAAATATATGAATCCTAAAATACCAAAACACTTCAGAATATCAATGGCGAATATAAAAGATAATGTTCCATCATTTTCAAACAAAATTAAAAAATTATAAAATAAAAGACACATTTATAAAATATCCAAGTGCAATCTCGGACTTAGGACCGATAAGTGGGGTTAAACTAGTTTGATGGCGCCAACCCCCCTATTGCAACTTGGTAAGTTAATTGGAAAATTTTCAAATTTCAGAAGAAAAAAAATTTAAAAAATTAAAAATTAAAAAATTAAAATTAAACCATTATACTTTAAATTAAAAAGTTAAAATTAAATCATACTTGAAAAATAAAACTATTCGCCATCACATTTCGAAAGATATTCCAATATTAACATTTAAAAACAATTTAGTGCATAATATAAGTGAACCGTCAAACTCCCAAGATGATGCACCCATTTTTAAAATAGTTGTAAAGGTAGAAAAAATAAATTCAAAAATCCGAAAGTTCAAATTCAAAAATCCGAAAGTTCAAATTCAAAAATCCGAAAGTTCAAATTCAAAAATCCGAAAGTTCAAATTCAAAAATCCGAAAGTTCAAATTCAAAAATCCGAAAGTTCAAATTCAAAAATCCGAAAGTTCAAATTCAAAAATCCGAAAGTTCAAATTCAAAAATCCGAAAGTTCAAATTCAAAAATCCGAAAGTTCAAATTCAAAATCCGAAAGTTCAAATTCAAAAACCGAAAGTTCAAATTCAAAGTTCAAATTCAAAAATCCGAAAGTTCAAATTCAAAAATCCGAAAATTCAACTTCAAAAATCCGAAAATTCAAATTCAAAAATCCGAAAATTCAAGTTGAAAAATCCGAAAGTTCAAGTTGAAAAATCCGAAAGTTCAAGTTAAAAAATCCGAAAGTTCAAGTTAAAAAATTCGAAAGTTAAAACTAAAAATTTCTAAAAACCGAATGTTCACATTAAAAACACAGTATATTCACAAATGAATAGAGTAAATCATTAAAAATACAGTATATTCACAAATGAATAGAGTAAATCATTAAAGACTCACCAAACAGTATCCCATCAAGAATATGATCCATTTCTTATAGCACGACTTTTCATTTTTAATATATAAATTACACATCATATTTTGCTCATAACATCTAACCATGTCAATCCAATCGATTCTTGATCCATCACTAGAGTATGACTACTTGGCATTAGATGCAAACCATATCACATGTAAAAGACTTGCTTGATTGATTGGTCATAAATGTCTGTTTGGACATAAATGTTTAACTGGTAATAAATAATTTTAAAGTGTATATATAGTCGTGTAAATATTGTTTTAAGTGTGTGTATTAAAATGTATATTAAAATGTAATCTGTGTGTGGAATGCACAAACTCTTCACAGCTGGACCACTAACAAGCTGACTTTGTGGACCTAATGTTGTGTGGTGGATTTGTGCATTTGCGAGTTTAAAAATATTTTTAAGAAATATTTCTGATCTATATATTTTCTTAGGAAATTGATGGGATAATCATTTTGTATGCACAATAATATAAATTTCTGAATATTTTTGAATCTATCAATATTGTGCGTAGTTAAATTATTATTTCTCAACAAAAAATTTAAAATTATATTTCTAAATACAGATATATGAAGACAACTATTGATGACATTGAATTTAAATGCTTCCCTTTTATCATATATATTGCTATATAATTTGTTGTCAATAATAGTTAAATCCAAATCCAAAAATTCAACTTTGTTTGAGTTAAAATTCGTCTGTATTAATTTTAGGTATTCCGGATAAAAATTAATGTTAGGTTTAAATTCTCTATCATGACCTATAACAATTAAATCATCTATGTATCTCAACAAGAGGCAAGATGGTTCCTTTCTTCGAACTATTTCATAATGGTTTTAAATACAGGTTAGCGAGACTATTACTTATATATATATATATATATATATATATATATATATATATATATATATATATATATATATATATATATATATATATATAAGAAGTACGTCGATAGAGTACTGTAGTTACTGCCAACTCGTGACAATGAATTGGAAATTAAGTTCACAATTCATTGTTATTAAAATATATAAAATTTTACATGACTTATTTTTGTATTTGTTATTTTTATATTCCTTACTGAAAGCAACAAATGGGAGTTCATTACCTGCCAAACTGCAGAGGCCTGGTTGTTTACTCCACAAGCTCCTACCTTATGCTTACTCTGCCCTACTAAGTAAAAATGCCGTCTTCTGCTTGTCAAGATCATGGAATTGCAGATATTGTTTTCCATATATTTTAAATATTAGTTTTCTAACTTCTACATCAGCCTTTTAATAGTCTACACTCCTGCAAAGAAGTCTGAATTCAAAACTATAAAAACATATTATTCCCAACAATGTCATTTATACCTTTATTTTTTATAATCTATGAATGCGTTAAACTATTAATTTGTTATCACGACTATTTAATATTAAATGCGAAAAAAAACGAATAAGTTTCAAACTGAAACTTAAATTGAATTTTTTAAAAATTGTCATCGATATTCTCATAACTTTTACATATTGTCATTTTAGCATATCACACATCTATCTTCTATGCAAAAATCTATTATAAGTTCATCAAATGTTTCAGCATATTTTTACTCATAACATGCAGTTTTCAACCGCATTGTGAGGCCGCGGTAGCCTAATGGTCAAAGTAACGGACTCGTAGCTGACGTGTCATGAGTTCGACCCCAGCACCACTGAAGATCCGCCGTGTAAGGGAGCGATGCTCAATCGTCATCCTCGTCACTTGACCATGGTTTAAAATTACGAGGTCCGTCGCCAAGTGAGTGAATATTAACGTCGCACTGTTCAGCTACACGAGGGCTTTTAGTGATGGACCTCGTAATTTTGAAAAATGGTCAAGTGACGTGGACGACACCTGAGCTGTCACCCCCTCTCCTAACTACGACACCTGAGCTGGCACCCCCCTCTCCTAACTACGACACCTGAGCTGGCACCCCCCTCTCCTAACTACCACACCACACCAACGGGAGGACATTTCAGCTCTCGATAGATTTAACGTGCATCGCTGCCCTACACGGCGGGTCTTTTGTTGCACTGGGCTCGAACTCGAGACATGCCAACCATGATTCGATACCTTGACCACCTGATACCCCGGCCACAGGTCCGTCGCCAAAAGCCCTCAAGTAGTTGAGTAGAGAAGAGAGAGAGTGCGACTTTAATATCCCCTCACTAAATTAAATTATATGAAATTTAAGGAATATTTGAAAAAATATTAGAAGTCGAATATATATATATATATATATATATATATATATATATATATATTAAAAAATTAATCTAATGAGAGATAATTTTAAATATCCAAAGAATTATTAGTATTTATGGTAAATATATATGTTTTTCAACTGAGTATGTGAGACACGCATAAATATCTTTTTCGAAATTCCAATGCAGAATTTTAGTGGAGCTAATACAAAATTCCTAGTTTTGCATGGTTAAGATTATAAAAATGTCCATTTTTTAATAACCTTTTCTTCAGTCAACCACTAATGGAACATGAACGATGAGGGATTATGCATAAATATATATTTTTTTAACTTGAATTTAAAAAGGATCTGTATATTTATTTATATGCGCAAATGTTAACTGTAAATTTGTCCAGATGCTTTTAAATACACTTTATTTGAAGATTCAAGTTAAAAAATATAAACTTGAAGTTTAAGTTCTCTTTGAATGAAATTAATGTTCAGACATTCAAAATTCAAATATAATTTGTTATCTGAACAATACAAAACAAGGGATTCTATGTAAGATGCCCTGAATATCTGGCTTTAAAATTATGAAAAACTAAAAGATTTCAATAGGGTTTTTTTTAACAATACATATAAATTTTTTTGCAAATAATGTAATACAGAAGCTTAAAAATTATTCATGTTTAGAAGTGTCCGAAATTTTAAAAGATTTTAAATTTTGAACCTTTTTTTTAATTTTTTGACACATAACAAAATAATCATTTTTAAAAAAAATCCCTGAAAGTATTGATTAAAATAAGAAAAATGAGACAGTAAATTATCCTCAATGTTTTAATATATAATTTGAATTTAAATACTACAGATATTTTTTAAAAACTTAGACATACATTATAAAAACTTAATTCCATTTGAGAATTTTAAGGTAAAGAAAAAAATGAGAATTCTCAATTCGTTGACTCGCTATTTGTGTACACTTTAGGTTGAAGATTTTACGATTGCCACATGAACCGGTCTCCCCGTGAGCCATAAAAGTTCCCCTCAATGCCCATTGTGTCTCCCCGTCCGTCTCTAATTATCTTTCAAGATTGTAAGCCTTTAAAGGGGGAAAATAATTCGGAAAAAATACGAACTTACCGGTTTTGAACACATTACTTGAAGGGGAAAAATCTGTTTGGTTCATTTTTGATGAGTCCCCGGCCTTAGGAAAAATTCAGTGTGGTCCGTTTTCGAAACCTCTCTAGTAGGGCGGAAAAATACGTGCTGTCCAGTTGGAGGGTTAACACGAGTTCAGGCCAATTTCTGAAATATAGCTGGATATATTAGCTTTTAAGTAATAAATTTTTTTTTATATATATATATATATATATATATATATATATATATATATATATATATATATATCTGATGAATCCCCAGCCCCACAAGTGTCAGTTGTTGTAAACTTCCTGCCAGGACAACTCAACCCACCTCCCACATAGGAACTTTGACTTCTACTTTCGCCGGACTTGAAGAAGACACGTGTACTAAGACTCACTCGTTGCTGATCAACGCTGAAAGAGCTCCTGTTTTTGTCATGGCTTGGAGTGCAGACTTCTTTACTGAATATTGAAATAAAATATAATAGAACAAACAGCTGCCCGTTGCATTTCTCCTCTCAATCCAAGAATTTCTCCAAAACATGATGTATATATATATATATATATATATATATATATATATATATATATATATATATATATATATATAATTTTACTAATAAGCAGTTCAATTTATGGTCAAATTTTCTATCTAGAGAATTTGGAATAAATTGGCTTAGGTTTTTTTTAACAATATGAAATAGATAAGTTATAAAAATTACGAAGATAATTTATTTTCCTGGTAGATACTTACAGGTGATTTAGCATATTATAGAACTTGAGAGCTGATTTTTTTCTGCTTTGCAATCTAAGTAAAAATTTATACATCACTAATAACAAACTAAATGTACATACACCAATTAAACTGAATGGTATAAAAAGAACCACACACAGAAACTTCTTTTATATGATAAAGAAGGAAATTATTCTAAGAAAAATGCTAATAATACTTTTATTAACATTCTACCAATAAATTTATTAATAAGAAGTTTGAAACACTCAATTAGAATTGAGGAATTATACTGTTATTATTATTAACTGTTATTTTATAAATATACCTTTTGTTGTGCTTGCTTATGTTGATTGATTTACAAATAATTAATGTATGTAAAGTGTGTTTTTTTCTCATACATTATTTAAGTTTTAAATATTGGTGGTTTTAAAGAGATTTTTATTATATATACTATTTTCATATCCATTCCTTCTACACTTCTTATCTAAGCATATTTATATAGCATTGTATACTTTTATGCAAATATTTTGCACAATTTCTTTCAAGATTTCATTTATCTTTTTTAATTTTCCTTTCCATGCCTCTTTTTTTTTAATAAATAGTCGCAATATTATATAGAAAAGCTACTCACTCATTTATCGGAAATTCTTCCAGCATGCTTCAAGAATTCGAATAGAGATCCGTCAAGAAAGGGTTTTGCGAAAATTGACTCCCAAGTGGTTGAGGATGCGTTATAGATATAAATTTTCCCATTTCTGAGCTATTAGACCTACAGACTTGAAAGTTGGCAGGCATGTTTCTTTTGTTAAGTAAAGATCTGCTAAGAGCAGGTTTTACAGAAGCACACAGCAGTGAAAACGATAATCCTTTTTTATTTGTTTTAGATAGTATATATATATTGAGTGGCGCATGAAACTTTTAAATACCAGGTTATTAATTTTTAATATTTATCTTACTTCACTATTTTACTTACTAAATCAATCTTTTCTTAAAGTTTAATTAGCAAGTTACTTAAAATTATTCAAAATATTAATTAAATTTTGTCCTCATTAAAATTTTTTAAACTTTCTATCCCGATTGTTGCGTTTTCAAGCTCCCCCTGTGAAGAATGAGTGTACTTGAAAGAACATATATATCACTGTCCTAAATCAATGACAGCTTTAGTATTTTAGTTCAATAACTCTTTTTTTATATTTTCTTAATAGTTCTATGCTTCAGGTTCTAGACAGTTTTTCTAATTGTTTAGATCCTAGATGTTTTGGGATTTATTAGTTATCCATTTTGTTTTTATTACATACATATATATACAGTCGAACCTCTATATTGCGAATTTTTCTATACAGCAAACTTTTTCCTGAGCCTTGAACATTTCCCAATTTTCTTCGTAGAATAACCTCTCTATAGCGAAGTTCTATATAACAAACTTTTTCTTTTGTGATTCAGTTTTTGTTCTCCCTTTTTTTAAAACTATTTCAGAAAAAATTTCAAGTTTTTCTCTCTTTAACACATTTTATGGTGGTCATAAATCTTAAACTGGTTTTATTAGACCTTAACTCGCCGAGAACAATAGAGTTACGGAAGTTTCATCCAAGAAGTGCAACCTTTAATCCCCATTGCTCAGTTCGCTAGAAACATCTTCGATGTCCTCTTTAACCCTCAGTGTTGTCCCGCGTCTTCGTGTTCTAATTATATAATAATGTATGTTTAATATATTACTTGAACGCTTTAAACTATAAAATCTTCTAAAAATTCATCAATTTTAGAATAAAATTATTTTCTTTATATTGAAAATACGGTGAATTCTTCAACATTCTTTTTTTCTCGTTTTCCTTGCAGTTTTTTCTTCTTTTTTGATGGGTAAGATGTATGAAAAATACACATATATTAATTTGAAAAAGAGGTGTGAATAGTTACTTTTTTAATATATAGTGATTATGAATTTAAAATTTGTTTTATGTGGTTTATAAAGCATATGAAAAGATGAACCTCTATATAACGAATTTTCCATATAATGAACTCTGTCCGGGATTTAGCGACTTCGTTATATAGAGATCCGACTGTATATATATATATATATATATATATATATATATATATATATATATATATATATATATATATATATATATATGTATAATAACACATCTTATATATATTTTATACAAGAGAGCTCCGAAACTTCAAGCAGCTGATCAAGCGACATGGTGGGACACGTTGGACAAACTGCAGAAAATGCTTAGAAAAGCAGCTAGTACGTTATACATCTCAAAAAGAATTGATCATGATGCTATGCATAATTACATGATGTCCGGTAAGTAAAAATTTTATTTTTTCTTGTAATTAAATTGCAATTGATTTTTGCTCTTGAATTCAATCAAAACATTTCCATGCATAAAAATTTATTATTATTTTTTTTATTTAAGAAGTTATTAGAGGTATTTCTTTCTGAAATTTTATGATCTATAAAATATTTTAAGGATAAAAGTTTTAGTATCGTGTTATTAATTATAAAATTAGGTTTGAAATTTTAACGAGGGAATTTAAAGTCTGTATGAAAATAAAAATACTCGTAGGAAACTTAAATTTCGGCGAAAAATTTTCTTGCACAAAAATGCGGTCTATTCTCAAAAGAAATTAATACGAATTGTTGAAAAGCCCCTACTTAAAAATCACGAACTACCTGCCTGGTAACATTTGAATCGAGTTGAGAACTCTGTAGGTTTGAGTTTGCGGAAGATTGTCAGGGAATAGAAAAAAGAGAAGAAAGACACCAGAGCTTAAGCATATTCTCATATTTGTATCATAGCTCAGAATTGGGAAGTCCATAATCAACAACCTGAATGTAAAGAAATATTAATTTGTTACGCCTAACTTGTTTTTCACTAAATTCTTGTTATAAGCCATGCTTCAATAAAAAAGCACGAGGGTAACATACAGAAATGAATCACTAAATAATAATAATAATAATAAAAGAAAACGTTAGGATATACTAAGAGCCTTTTTAGTGATTTGAAGATAAAATTGGTTGTCAAAGATATATATATATATATATATATATATATATATATATATATATATATGTCTAGTGTATATTCTAAATCCCAAATTTTTACGATTTTAAAATTTAAAAGGGAATGATCATGGTTTTTCGAAATAGATGCAATGGAAATAAATTCTGAAATTTATAAAAAGCTGCATATTAGTAAGGAGAAGAAAATTCAAATTGCAAAATAAGCACATTTGTTGAAAGATTCTGTAAGAATTTGTATATTGGATTAATCTCATAATTTGTCTAAGATTTATTTGTGTTTCAAGGTTAGTATATATTACTATTACTATTGTTTAGCAATACGTTTTAGTATTCCATTTCATGTTTTTATTTGTATTTTGTGCAACTAAAGAAATAAAGAATGTTAACCACACTCATTCCGTTAGAGTCACGTTATCATCTTTTATGCTTGCTTTATTTTATTAAAAGACGTTTGCAGGCAATTATAATAGAATGAAACATCTTATTTTTTGAGAGACTTCTGTGAGTTATAATCTGTAAACACACTACTACATTATATTTATACACATCAATACCAAGTAAAATTTTATATCTGTGATACATACTTTTGTGGAGCTCAAAAAAAAATTATTATTTTATTTTGTGACTTTCCTCAAGGTTGACAATGCTAATAAATTAATTTCAATCAAGCACTTGTGAACTTTTTACTAATTTTATTCATTTAAAAAAGGTAGTTTCGACAAAAATTTAATGCAATAACAAAAGCCAATTGTTTATCTACTAAAAAGAAAGGCTCTTGAGAACGTGTAAACCGGTCTCCATAATTATAATCAAAGAAAAACTGTCATTTAAAAATAGAACTAATGTAGAGAACTAATGTATTTGTAATGAAACATAAAAAAAATCTTTAAATTAAGTAAGACTATTTTCTCATGTATCAGAGGTATTTCAAGTAATGTTAAAATATACTTATTGTGCTACCATCTAGTGACGGAAAGGGAAGTAATAAATGGAATCTTGAATGTTCCCAACACTCGAAACCATTGTTTGGCGTATATTCGACAGATTAATGCTGTGGATATGACAAACTTAAAAGAAGTCAGTAAATTCATCGATACCCTTGGAAGAACAGTTGACATAGAAGCTCAAAAACTTCTAACAGATCTCAGAGATGTAAGATTACCACAGAAAATCGAACTTTCAAACTCGGTCAAGTAAGATGCTTTTTTAAAATAAATTCATTAATATAAATTTTAAATAGTTTTTAATGCCGAAAACACAAGATGTGTAAATATTAAAAGGTAATAAATCGTTATTTTTCTAAGAATAAGTACTTTTTAACTGTACTATTACCATTTGGTCGCATTTGCTTTATGTCATCGATTGACTACAAAATATTTTGGCCTTCGAAATTCAAATATAGCAAAACAAATGCGTCTTGATCTGTTTGACTAAGAATTTTAACTATCTTTAAGTGTCATATTTAGCAAATTGAGGGATGCATAATCAGTTAACTATTTAAAGGCAAAAAATTACAGTTCTTACAATTTGAGTTATTGTCTAGTTGTAATATTTATTACATTTTGAAGCAATTATTTATATTTTTAATTCTTATTTATGTATATACTAGCTTTTACCAGCGGCTTCGCTCACGTTGATGTCCTTAAATAACTGTCAAAGTCATAATCATTATCATTAAAAAGTAAATAAAATAATAAGATAATTTTTTTGTTGCTGGACAAGAAAGAAAACAATTGTAACAACAGCTTATAACCATTAATGGCATGAACAATGGAAACGCATTATAGCCAGTACAAATTTGCTTAATTAACAATATTTGTGAATGGTATATAAAATTTAAAAAAGCGTATAGAAATACTTTTAAAAATACATTAATATAGTTTTTTTTATGAAGACTTTTTTTAATATCGGCTGAGTAGTTGAACAACTTTTTTTTTACTACGTGATGAAATGTTCAATGAGTAACAATAATTTCGCAAAAATTAAATGACTAACAAGTTAGATATTTTTTCTTATGACACAGTGAACGTAAATATTTCTTGATAAAGGAAAAATATTATCATAAATAAAGGACAATATATATACACTGCTGTTTGTACAAAATGCAACACCATGAAAGAATCATCAGAATTAAATGAACTTTGCAGCGTGGCGTGCGCAGCGCCATGTGGACTGTTGCTGAAAGTGTATAAATAGAGGGCTGTAGTGGGACGTTGAAAATAGTTAATGATCATTTGTTAGTGGTGAACGTTTAGTGAAACCTAAGTATGTCTCCACGACGAAATAAGGAGAAATTCCAACAACTTACGGAGTTTGAACGGGGGAAGATTATCGGCCTTCCAGGAGGAGGATTTTTCTATCTCGCAATAGGAGCTCGTGTGCAGCGGAACAATTCCACAGTGATGCGAGTTTGCAGACAGTGGACCGACGAGCACCGAACAACTCGAAAAACTGGCAGTGCATGACAGAAGGTAAAGTCAGCGACGATCGACACCTGCTCCGCATAACAGTGAATGAACGTAAGCTTCCTCCAGGCAGTTGGCAGCACGTTGGTCTACTACTACAGGTGTACTAATGTCGGCTTCGTCAATTCGTCGACATCTGCTGCACCGTGGATTGTGTGCAAGAGTGTCTTTATACAGGATCCATCTCACGGCAAACCATCGACGGCTGCGTCTGCAATGAGCTCATGAGCACAGAGCCTGGCAAGCTGATTGGCTCAATCTTTTTATGATTAATCACGCTTCAATTTGGGAGACCATGATGGCCATATTCGTATTAGACGCTATGCCGGTGATCACTGCCTTCCAGAGTGCTTTATCGATCGACATAGTGGACTAACACCCGGAGTTATGGTTTGGGTGCGATTTCGTATCATGGACGATACAATTTGCCACGAATTGAGGGGAGGGTAATCTCAATAGCAACAGCTACGTCCGAGAAGTGCTACGGCCCGAAGTCGTTTTCTTCCTTCAAGGCATACCTGGAGCTATCTTTCAGCAGGATAATGCACGCCCACATGTTGCAAAGACTGTTCGAGACTTCTGTTCAGCCCATCACATGCAACTTCTTCCTTGGCCTGCTTATTCTCCGGATATGTTGCCTATTGAGCACG
The DNA here is from genome assembly GCA_019973935.1 of Trichonephila clavipes. Classification (NCBI taxonomy): domain Eukaryota; kingdom Metazoa; phylum Arthropoda; class Arachnida; order Araneae; family Nephilidae; genus Trichonephila; species Trichonephila clavipes. The sequence goes on from BMAU01021149.1 coordinate 161,308, forward strand.
TGTGGGATTTGGTTGGTCTGCATCTCGCTCGTGATCCACGTCCTGCAGCTTCAAAAGACGAACATTTTTTATGCATACAAGCTATATGGAATTCTCTACCACAAACAGACATTCAAAATCTATTTGACTCCATGCCACGTCGTATAGTAGCACGTATTGCAGCGCGTGATGGCTACACCAAATACTGCTTTCGGACACTTAATATTGTTTTTTTGCTTTGAAAATTTTGTCATTTATCTGTACTAATACAAGTCGTTTGTGCATTAAATTTCATTTAATTCTGATGATTCTTTCATTTTTTACAAACAGCAGTTTACAATTCAAGACGAATTTTTTTAAAAAAAGGTTTATTCTTTATTGTTATTTTGTTTAAAAGTTATTAAAAGCATATTTCATTGTAAAACATCAATGAAACAAGCAGAATATTTATTAATAAACTTTCTTAACAAAATACTAATTTTTCAAAGATATTTTGACAAAACCTTTATACATTGTCATATTTTTTTAAAAATAAATTCTAAGTCTTAAAAATAAACGTATTTTTAAAATTTACTCGACTCATAAGCATGTTTCTTTTTTGCTTTTCAGAATTTTAGCTAATTTCCTTATAACATTTTTCAAATCCTTTTTGATGATTCTTTCGATCATTTGATTTAATTTGGTTCAATATGGATAGATACTAGAAAAAAAATAATATTTCGAACATGTGGACATTACATTTATTTTTGCATAATCATTAGCTCAATAAGATCTCAAAAATAATTGGGTAGAATTTTTTTTCTAATTTTTGGAGCTAAAACAAAAAAAAACACGGTAAAACTGATTTATATTATATATATTCCATATGCAAAAAAAGTATTAAACGTATAAATCTCTTGTTTTTCCTCCCTACTTTTTTTTCTTCTTGTCTTTTAATGGATGTATCGAATGTGGATTTTATTTCTCTTTCAGGAACTTCTAAACTCTAGAGGGGTTATACTTGTTCCTTCTTTTGCGGCTTTGCCTGCTACTTAGTTTCCAAACATGTCTATATGAGTTTTCATTGTGATATGTGATTTTTATTGATCATTTCCAGTTGTAAAGTATTAGCTATATTATTTCATTTATAAATCATTTTCAATTATAAATTTACAACTAAATTATTTTTATAATTAAATATTTTGAAAAGTTGCTAACCTTTTCTCAAAAATTATTATCAAATATTATTTATAACACTCTTTCATAAATATTAATTTTTTAAACAGTAATCTTTTTATAATTGGAAAAATATCACGTACATAAGCTTGTTCGTTTTTCGCATTTTGTTTTGTTTTTAAAAAAGAATTAACATGTGTCATTGAATTGACATCAGTTTTCTAAAGATTTAATGTTTAGCGTTACATTATAGATCATATACATATTGAAAAATTTCTATTTTAGATATACAATTAACTGGTGTGGAAAGGAAGGACTTGCTGTGAAATATCATCAAGATTATCTCCGAGAATTTACAGCTCACTTCTACAAACATATTACTCGATTAGTTGACCGTGCTATGAGAAAAGAAGATTTGAGTAGTCAAGGGCATATTGTGACAGAGATTTTGCAACATCTACAGGCGGGAAAGAGTTCTGTTTCCACATTTCAAGGAAGGGAATATGAGTTGGATAGAATAAAAAACTACATAACTTCTAAATCAGTTCAACCATTTGTTCTTCATGGTAAAGGTGGCTGTGGTAAAACTTCCCTTCTCGCAAAAGCTGCCAGCATGATTGTTACGTGGAGTCCAAAAGGAACGAAACCAATTCTTGTACTTAGATTTCTAGGTACCACACCAGACAGCTCGAGTGTAGTACCCATGCTTACAAGTGTATGTCAACAAATAATGTACAATTACATGATGCCATGGGAAGGAATACCTGATGACTTGATTCCTTTGATTGCTTTTACGAAAAGACTATTGACCAAAATAACTTACGAGCAAGCCTTATACATATTTTTAGACTCAGTAGATCAATTATCGGGTCCTAGTGATGCCAATAAACTGACATGGTTACCAACTAGACTTCCAGACAATGTAAAAATTGTAATTTCAACTGCTTCAGAAGGTGAAGCAAAGGAATACTATTTATTGCACAAAATGCTGAGTAATGAAAATCAATTTGTTGAAGTTCATCCACTTGGAGAAGAATTAGCTGAACAAACCGTCAAATGTTGGTTAGAAATGAATGGTCGTGATTTGAACAAGTATCAATGGAATGTGGTCAAGAAAGCTATTTCAAAATGTACTCTACCAATTTTTATCAAATTAATTTTTGCAGATGTGATGCGTTGGAGGTCTTACTCGAAAGCCAGCGAAACTATTTTAGCATATACTGTAATGGACAGCATCATGAAATTATTTGATCGTATTGAGAAACAGCACGGAAGGCTACTTGTAGCTCACGCACTATCATATATTACTGCTTCTCGAAGCGGATTGAGCGAAACTGAATTAGAAGATTTAATATCGTTGGATGATATTGTTCTTGATGATGTATATCAATATCACATGCCACCAGTACGAAGAATTCCTCCTCTGTTATGGACCAGAATACGTAGAGATTTGCCAAACTACCTTTCAGAAAGAGAAGCTGATGGAGTGAGTGTTTTGAACTGGTACCACAGACAATTTCGAGATGCGGCGATTGAACGATATTTTGTGAAACAGGAACAAATTGAGTATTTTCATTCATCTATAGCAGAATATTTTCTTGGAACCTGGGGTGGAGGAAAGCCTAAACCCTTCAAATATACAGAAATTCAACGATACAGATTTGGTCTCAAGGATCAAGAAGGAACAGCAGACCGTAAGGTTCCTCTGCAGCCTTTAGTATTTCACACGAAAGATGGCAGAGTTTCAGGTTATAATAAGCGAAAATTTGGAGAACAACCATTTCACCTAGTACGATCTCACCGATACGAAGACCTTTTTGAAAATGTTCTCTTTAATTACTTGTGGTTGCATTCTAAAGTAAGCAGTTGTCCTTTGCAAGCAATTCTTGCAGATTTTGAAGATATGGTTCAACATCTCACTGATAGTGAATTAATTAAGCAGCTGAATATCGTTGCAGATGGAATGAGGCTTGGAGGAGTTATTTTAGCTCAGCATCCGGACATGCTCGCTTCTCAAATCATTGGAAGACTGCTACCTGTTAAGGATATTTATCCGAGAGTCAAAGGTCTGATTGAGCAGTGTGACAACTTAGGAACTCAACATTGTGCTTTAGTACCTGCATTTCATATTTTACATACTCCAGGAGGACCACTCAAGTATTCTCTGGAAGGCCATCCTTTTGCAGTGTTTGGATTTTGTCTTACATCCGATCAGAGATTCGTCCTCACTATTTCAAATAAATTTCTTATGTTCGATCTCATGACAGGTGAAATAACATGTGACATCAATCCAGAAATTCCGGGTATCATGCAAGCTCTTGCCCTTAATTCTGATGACAAATATGCCGTTGCTTATACGAACCACAATGAGATAATAATATTAAATACTCTGTCTGGAGACATTGAAAAAGTAAATAACTTGCTAGAATCCTTACCCATTATAGGAATTGATATAGCAGATGATGTAGCATTAGCTTGGAGTCCTAAGCAATGGGTAACTTTTTCTGTACCCAGTGGAACAAAAGTATTTTCACATTTTATCGAAGATAATGACTTTTTCATATCTTATATTCAATATACAAATGCTACAAGCTACTCCATAGTCATTTCCAGCTTAAGAAAAAGTGCTGAAAATCTTAGAGCTCATCATATTCTAAGAACGAGAGTAAATGAATGTGATATCAATGAACTAGCTATTGATAGTGCGTTATATTTTGTGGATAGTGGTAACATTTACGCTTCTGAAGAATATGAGGATGTATATCACGTGTCTCATTTCAAAGTTACCACAGATGGATGGGAAAGAGGCAGTGTTGTAGGGCAAAGTACAATGCGGATCATGGCATTGGAAATTTCATCTGATAGTCAATTCCTTGTTGGAACGGTACCAACAGGATTTTTACTGTGGAATTTGATAAATTCCAAAGAAACATACTTCTTTCTTCCAAACAATGTTAAAAATATCTCAACAAAACCATTCCATTCTCAAAGTTCTTTGGCTTTGACAAAACACAATCAGTACGGAGTAGGAGGTGTGAGAAAATCTTTGTACATTTGGAACGTTAGGGATGGCCAACTCTTAAAAGAAGTTGATGCTCATATTGCCAGAATAATGAGGATACAGTCTTTGTTTATTGAAGATTTTAATGGAATAGTATCTTCATCCATTGATAAAACAATTAAAGTAAATGTAATCTGGATCATTTTTAAATAGCCTTTTAGTATATTTAACAACAGTATTTGGATTCATTAATAGTAAAAACTTGGATGGTAATAAAAATGCATACAAATTACATACATTTTTTCCTTCATGTGAATTGAAACTTAACTTTTTCAGTGGTTAAATACAGCAGTGGTACTCGAGTAATCCTGGTCGCAATCTCGCAATCGATAGTGTTTCTGTCGAGTTGTAAGTTAAAATCCTGGTACAACTTAAGATATGTCATTTAGAAGAACTAAGTCACATTAAATCTGTTAAAGCTTAAAGTCCTCATTTTGGTTTGGAAGTTATCAGAATGATATACCAGCTCAAATTTTGCCTTTGTCATTTAACCGAGGTTAAACGTTATGAAACCTCGTTAGCTTCAAAAGTTCGACGTTAGTAAAAAATTAAATCGAATAATTCACTAAGGCAAGTTTTTAAAAAATAAATACAATAAAATAAATAATATTTTAAATAAATCTTAACTTATTTAATGATATAAATTAATACGAGTATCCCGAAGATATAAATATGTGCATACCAATATTGTAGAAGTTGCTAGAGTTATAATATTTAAATTATTAAAAAGGAACAAAACAAGAAAAAGAATAGCATATTTAATGTTCAGGAACAAAAATAAAATTCGACATATAATATTCTGTGAAAAAATTTTTGAAAAATTATCATTACTCACTTTTTTAGTTATATTTATTTCTCCCAATTTCTTTTAATTACATAATGGAAAATAAGTGCTATCAGATTATGCATTTTGCAACATGATCATTACATGTAGACTAGATGAGAGTGTGTATTGTTAATTAAAATTTTTACTCAGTGTTTACAAGAGAGATTAAATATAAACCCTAAAATTATCTTATAAAGTAATATATACAAAAATTAAATTAAAATTCTTTTCTGAACATGTGAAATCTTTCATAATGCTAAAAACGTAGAGTAGAGAAAATAATGCAAGAAATATAAAGTAGAGAAGTAAATCTAAATTTTTAATATGGCATTATTTTACTTTTTAATACTGTTTCATTTATACGTTGATAAGATAGTGTATTACTGTTTTTGATTGTATTACACAGAATCAGTGGCGCACACAAGGGGGCGGTCCTGGGGGTCCGGACCCCCCACCAAAGCCCTTGATTTTTTTCCGATTGATTATAGTTCTAAATTTATAGTACGTAAAATTTAATTAAGTATTTGTTATTAATGATTAATTTTATTAATTAATGCTAATTATTTATTCAATAATTAGTTTTTTACTGTGTTTTATTCCCGAATATAGACAAAATCAAAAGGAGCATGATTCAAGAATGGTGAACTTTCAACCCCGGACCCTCCCTTGAAAAATTCCTATGTGCGCTACTGCACAGAATTGTAGAAAGTATAACATTTATTAAAACATAAATCAGGCATTCATTTAATTTTTTATAGTTATTTCATTAATGTAAAGTTATTTGAAAATTTTAAAAGCACCCAGAAAGAAGAAAACAATTTAATGGAATTTTACAACAGCAACTATTTTATAAAGGAAAAAAAAAGGACTTAGAAAATTATTTAAGTCAATACTTCTGTAGCAACTACTTTATTTTTGAACAGGCCAGCTATAAAAAAGTGACTGACAGCAAGCCTCTGTAACAAATGCCAATCATATGGGCATCAAATATGAGCTCGCTTTATATTTGTACACTTTTTTAACGAATTGTTTTCCAAAAAACGCATAGAACACGGATAGTGCTGTTTATTATTTTTTCTGAGAGGTTCCATTTATAACATTATTAAAAAAATAAAATAAAATTATTGCTATAAATATTATCGAATATCTGATGAAATTCCCAACTAAAAGAAAGGATCAAAGTAAAATAGTTTGATTATTCAAACTGCTCAAATTTGCTTCATTATATTATGTTTATATTTCTTCCATTTTCGTAGGTATGGAATGTGAAAAATATTTTTGAGAAAGTATATACTATCGACCGTATGGAGATGGCCATCGAAGCGGTACTACTTTCTGGCGATGATGAATTAGCTGTGACAGTTACCAGAAGCAGTGTTGGTGTTTGGAGTGTCTCATCAGGAAAGCTGTGGAGTAAGTTGGTGGATTCACCTGTCGGGGCTATAGTTACCCACGCTGTGATTACCGCAGACAGCCGATACGTGATTAGTTCTGAATCAGGGAATCTTCTTGTATGGAACATAAAAAAGGTGTGTATTGTTAAAAAAGATGTACTACATTGTTTCGAATATGATCTTTTTATAGAGGTACTGAAGGCTCGAGGCTTAAAAAAACTAGGAGATATATATATATATATATATATATATATATATATATATATATGTGTGTGTGTGTGTGTGTGTGTGTGTGTGTGTGTGTGTGTGTGTGTGTGTGTGTGTGTGTGTGTGTGTGTGTGTGTGTGTGTGTGTGTGTGTGTGTGTGTGTGTGTAAGGATAATATTAAATTAGATTAAAAATTAATTTCCCTATCTAGCACTTAACTCATCTTTCTCAGTTCATTTTTAAGTATCAAACTAATCACCCATTTATTTCTTCCGAACATATGGCCTAGCCAATAAACATGTCTAATTCCAGATCGTTAGATTTAATAGCCCCCATATGTCAGCATTAACTTTCAAGTACAATCATAAAATCTGCGATGCTTACTGCATCTGTGTTTTAAATGTTACCCACTTAAAACATCCCCGTGGCGTGCTTTTTCTCTCTGCCCTCTCAGCGTCAGAGCTTGTACAGATTTCATCGAATAAAGACCCTCTTCTTAAAAATTAAGTCTGATTCTGACTCGAAGGATGTCAGAATTAGGATTTTTATCTGCGAGTCAATTTCAAATCTTAACTTTAAACTATTCTTAATAGAAAAATAACTTTAAAATAAAACAAACACCAACTGCAGTAATAAATGCAATGGAGAATTTAATGGAACTTCGACTGCGCCGTATGCCTCTATGCTGAAGACGTCGGGTTGCCGGAATTAAAAGGAACACTGCTCCATAGTACGAAAAAGAAAAAAAAAGTGCTAGTAAACCCCGAGAAGAAACAGTTTTTACCGCTGAACGATATTTCTACCTTTGCTAAAGAGTCCGACCAGATTGCCGCGAATGAAAGAAACAACTTTCGAATGGCGAAGAAAAAAAAAGGGAGGGGGGAAGCGTGAATTCCCTAAAACCCCCTCGTAAAGACAAACGTCACTTTCTTCCGCCAGAAAAAATCTTCTTCGCCGGAAAGTCTGCACGGTAATACTGTTAATTTGACCACCATCGAATAATAGTGAAGTACCAACATCGAAAGCAAAATAAATGGATAAAATTTTACTGGTGAAATAAAGTGGCAACAACATCTGGTTTGCCGTTCACCAGGGGTTTCTGTCTCTGCGAAGTGGAGGTCAGTTAAATTACATATTTTCAATTTTAGTAACATTGAAGTAACTGAGTTTTGCTGAACAGAACTTTACTAAAAAGAATAATATATGATATGATATGATATTTAATTTTTATAATATAGTTGTGTTAAATGAGATATTTTCTTTATATTTTAATTGTGAAAACAAAGTGTATAGGTTTTATACAAAATTTTGAGAAATTTTAATATACTTCTCATAATTTTATCTTAAGATGTCGAATAAGTTAACAGTTATGATAGAAATTGGTATTTTAAAGTTGAAAGATATAAATTAAGTATGACAAATGTACTAATACTAGTAATATTGATTTTTATAAGAAACAAAAGTAAAGCCACGTTGTATTCTTTTTTCTACACTGAATTTTATTGTTTTGTTAATTATTTTATTCAGCAGTAACCTTATTGCATGTCATTAATTTTTTTTCATTTTGAAATTGTGTGTTTTGATATACCGGCCATATATCAAGATTCACTGTTTCTCGAAATTTTCCTTATCTAAATTTAAAATTAATTTAATAACTTGAAGCTTATTTTTGGATATTATACAGTGGATAAGGGAGAATACAATCATTATAATTTTGTATATGTCTTGAAACATTAAGAGGACAAACGTGTTTAGTTTGAATTGTACACCTCTTATTGTTTCTTATTATCATCCCTGAACATCTGTGATTTGATCACGCAGATTTCTCAGAGAGATGTGTTTAAAAATAAGTAGTGTGATACAGTTTATATTAGTGAATGTATGATGTAAGAGAAAGAATTTTGTCTATGAAACGAATTTTAGAAGGTTACGGAGAGATTCAAAATAATTGCATGCGATATTGTCAAATTACACTGAATATTGTGAAAATTTTCATAAACACTAAAGGAGGGGATTATAGAAGTGAGTCCACTTATCCGACTCAAAAATAATAATAAAAAAGAGCTCAAATATTCTTATATTCTTTTATTCTTATATAACTCTTATATTCTTTTATTCTTATAACTCTTATATTCTTTTTTTACTCCCCTATATTCTTATAATTTTTATATTCTTATATTTCATAACGCATATGAAATAAAATATTGTTTATTGTGTTGAATAGTGCATAGAAGTTGTTGTACACCGTTTTCATGTTATTAATAATTTCATTTTAATAGTGTATATTTTTTAAGAGAGACCCTCTTCTTAAAAATTTTAAGTCTGATTCTGACTCGAAACATATATAACTTACTTTATATAATAGCATATATTTGAATGTCAAAATCTTCTTCATTTGAGAGAGAAAGTTAATTATTACAATTATAATATTTATAATGTAAATAAAAGTAAATCATATGAATATCAATCCAAAAATCTAATTATATAATTTTAAAATTATTTATGGAGTTCAATGGGATATTTTAATTTTAATAACGATCAAAAGAATCCACTTCCTTCTATAAAAGAGGTTTTAAACTTATTGTGCATTAGAAGTACGTATTGCATTGTCACTTTAACTGTCTTTCAAACAGCATCTTTCTGAATGCTACACAGGGGCGTAGCTACCGCCGTATCAGCCGTATCAATGATACGGGGCTCCCCAAGTTACAGGAGCCCCAACATGTGTAATTACAGTCCCACTAACAGGACATTCATTTTTTAAAAAGGCCCCCAAAGGAATCTTGATACAGTGTTCATTCAGAACTAGCTTCGCCAATGATGTTACACCTTTTTCTTAGATAACCACCTATTTTATAATGAAATATATTGTAAAAATAAAGAAAATAAACAATTTCTGAACTAAAATAACTGAATCGGAATTAGCGTATTCTGATCATGTCATACATAAAACAACATTTAGGCTGTTGGTGTTATATTTTACAAGATTGAACTGCCGTTAAATGATGGAAATGCTCTCCTATTTGATAATTAGATCTACTTTGTTGTGATATTACATGAGGAATTAGACTTCAGTTCTATCTAGCCTTTAGCAGCTTCCGTAAATTCGCCGTCGAAGTATTTTGAAGAATCAGAATTCTCTCGAATTCGCGTCTTTATTTAAATATTGACAGTCACGAGAGAGAGAATTTGTTGATTAACTGTTATGACCAATAGGTTATAGTAAGCTATGAATTTTTGAATAACAGAATAATTATACAACTTTAGCTAATATTCCTTTTAATGCTTTCAAATTAGTTCAAATTTCTATAAGTAAGATGTTCTGAAGAAAATATATTAATATTTGAATGCTATAATGTATAAGCAAAACTAACGATATTATATTCAAAAAAAAATTTGGTCAAAATGGTTTAAGTTAGCTAGAATATTGTACTAATATAATTAATTCTATTACAATAAACTTATGTTCATAAGAAATAGTGAAATCATGAGGTACTCGTTAGGTTTTATTGAAATTTACTCCACAAGAAATCTGTGGGGTAACAAATAATCAAAAACACAAAAAATAAACTAACAAAATCAATAATGTCCGAGATCAGTATATTGTAAAGCCATTACGGGTTGCAATTACTTCTATATGCGACGTTTCATCGAATCTAATGGTTTTTGAATCTGTGTGCTTGAGGAAGAACATTTCACATTAATTTTATTTGAACCAAAAATTCAAGTTATGGACGAGAATGACAAACGAGATGCTGATCCATGAAATTTTAGACGTGTTTAATATCAGTAAAATAAGCAGGTAAAAGAAAGAAGCTATGTGTGTTGGGCTAAAAAAAGTCAAACATAAGGGTGGACTGATTAAAAAAAAAATCCGAATATATAACCAAGAATTCCTATGAGAAGCTGCCTTTCGCTTGGCTAAGTAAAAAGGCACAAAACAAGCTTTTAAATCAAAAATAAACTTCCGCTTGGATATCACACTTAAAAATTTTAAAAAATGAGAAATTTCGTTATTTTTTGTCAACTTTTTTACAATTACTCAACTTAGCAATATCGAATTTTGTAGTTCTAAATGTAAAGTTTGGTTTATGAAGAGAGAGAGAGAGAGAAAAATTAAACCTATATAAATTCAAAATATTTATTGTTCGGGGAAAAAAACTCGAAAACGCGTTTTGTTTTAAAAAAAATACTTTTCACCTTTAATATAAACAAAAGTAAAAAAAAAAAAAGGTAAATATATTTTATAATATATGTAGATTTTTATTTTAAGCAGAGTTTATAAAAAATGATTCAATACTTTTATTCAATAATATACCTTAAAAATACAATTTTTGAGAAAATTTGGGTATTGATCTAGGGGGAATAAATTAAAAGTAAAAAACTTTTTTAAAAACAAGTTTTTATTTAAATGCGCTAAAAAGAACAAAATAAACTTTTCTTTTAAAACTTTTTTTACTATTAACTTATAAAGTCATTACACAATTTATAATATAAAAGCTTGTCGTGAAATTTATGTACTCGTATTTACTTAGTTTGAAAATTTTAAAAATTAAAAGCAATACGATCAAGTTATTTGATTTACTTATTTATCTACACAGATAAATCTCGTGACAAGCTTTTATATCATAAATTGTGTAATGACGTTATAAGTTGATAGTAAAAAAAAATTTTAAAAGAATTTTTTTTTTTTTTTTTTTTTTTTTTTTTTTTTTTTAATAAAAGCTTGATTTTTAAAAAAGTTTCTTATTCAATTCCTACTATTAACTCACACACTCTTTTTATTTCATTATTTATCTTGGTGGAATTTTCAATCGTTAATAAAATACATTTTAAAGCACTCAACTGAGCTGAAATTTTATATACATGATTATTTTGCATGACAATACAGTAATTTAATCATAATTAATAAAAATTAATTGATTAAAACTAATTTTTTAAAGAATTACAAATACAGCCACGTTGGCGACTTAGCCACCACTTTGGCGACTTGTGTCAAAACTTGAAAATGTTTTTTTTCTCAGGTTTTAAAAAATTCAGTTGAACTGAAATTTTATACACACGATTGTTTTGGATGAAATACGATACTTTAATGATAATTAATAAAAATTAAGTACCACTTAATGTTGTGATTCTGTCATATGTATATACACATTTATATTAATTGTAACTATTAAATAAAATGTAGCTAAAATAAGTAGGAATTGACTTAAAATTTTTTTTTATCTTACTTTTGTTTACTTTTTAGTTTTTGCTGGACAGGTTTCTCAGTCTGTTCATCTCATTCAAAGCAACATTGTTACAAGGTCGTTTCCCGGTTAATTTTGAACAGTCTAGCTCAGGGATACTCAACTTTTTTTCCCCGCCGGGACACATTCATATCATAAATATTTCACTCGGACCGCAACAAGAGGATAAAGGGGTGGGGATAAATACTGAAAGACCAAAACAACATTGGAAAAAGCAAAATTAATCAAAATATTAAAACTCTTTTTTTTTTCTTTTACTTTAATACTGTATTAAAGACGAAAAACACAAGTTTATTTGAAATCTGTAATTTTAATCTAATTTTTTCAATCTTTGTAGAGAATTCGGATAACACTATTCTACAAACGGGAATAAATTATCGCGTGATAATCTTTATAAATGATGAAGTTATTAAATGTTTAATTAAAAATTTGAGTATTTTTTGAAAAATCGTTAAAAAAAGTTTTTGGCATTTTATTTTTTAAATGACCGATTCTAAAAGAGAAAAGCATGAACTTTTTTAGTGTAGAATATCGTTTCATTAACACGAAAAAATTCATACGGAATGATTTAGGAATCATTTTCATGAAAACGCACCAATTTTGACTCATTTTAGAAAAAATTGTAAAAAATAGAAAATAACATTATTTTGTAAAAAAAAATTATACCATATCGTGGCGAAATAAACGATCTTTCCGATTCTGTAATTATTTTTTGTTTGAATTAAATAGGAAGAATTAGATGGCTTTTTTAAAAACGCCGAAAAAATTGGAGCTTATTTAACCCCAATCCGAAAGCCGCTCGGTGGGATAAAGCTAACAGTGTTAAAACAATTATGCTTTTTAAGGTTTTTAATTAATATCTTATTAACTAATTGCAATATCGGAATATAAATGTCAAAAACATGCATTGTCATCCAAACTAAACGTACATACACAATTTCAGCTTAATCGGTTGAAGACATCAGCTTCAAATTTGAGTTGCAAGATTTCACCTGATCAAATTACATTGCACATTAAATTAAAGCTTGTATTAAAAAAAGAGTGGTCCTGATGAGAGAGAGATGCTGTCTCTTATTTCAGGACTACACACTTTTCGAAATGCTTCTGCCTTAAGTTCAACACAACGTTACACCGATTGCGTACGATAGGGAAGTTATTGAACTCTACTGAACATTCCGAATAGCATATGAATAGACATTGTCCTGTTGAAATACATACAGCTCCAGGAATGCTTTGAAGGAAATGTATAACTTCTGGTTCCAAAACTTCTCTGTTGTAACGGTGGTTTGTTGAGATTGCCCATAATTCTTATCAGCTGCATTATTTATGAAACCCAATGGTGCTCCCAAACTATATAACTCAATGTTCGTCGCATACGTCGTTGGATAACGCACTCTGGAAAATGATATTCATCAGTATGGCGTCTTATACGGATGCGGCCGTCATTGTAACTCAAATTGAAGCAAGATTCATCCGAAAAGACGGCATGTTACCAGTTAGCACACCTAACTCTACGTTGATGAGCTCCAGGTCCTGATGGTTTCCCGTCAGAGGAATCCTGTATAAAAAACTTTTGCAGTCAGGACGCGGTGAAATAGGCGTCATTGTATTGTACCAGCAGACCATGATAGATCTGCGTGAGTCGGCGGCGTAACAGAGAGCATTTGGGCCCCCTGAAAAGTCATGTTTGGGACCCCCACGATGAATTTTACAAAGGGCACTTGCGTCAGTCAGGCTTTAGGCCCCTTAGAACCCTGCTCCCCCCACAATGCGGGGGTGTACGTTACGCCACTGGCGTGAGTGCTCCAATGTTCTCCCCACTGTCGAGATGATGTTCCACGGTTCATGCGAGCGAAATATCTGTCATCTTGTACTGATATACCTTTGTCATCCACTACGGATTTTCGACTTGTCTCTCTTCAGCCCACTGCTTCAATACTCTTATTATTGTAGTTATATTGCGTTCCATCTAAGTTGCAATTACACGGTAAGAAAACACTTTCCAGGAGGCCTATCATTCGTCTTCGTATAAATCCAGTTATTTGTTCATATGATGACCTCTGATTTCCTAGACAGAATAATTAGAGGGATAATGACTTCTTATGACAAGTTTACCATTGACTTTTAGCCGCTAACAATTTTCAATGTTCGTACGACTAGCTCTTCATTTATAAGACTAGTTCAGTCGACCGGAGAGTGCTACTCAGAACATGCCTGCGATAATCATTTGAATATCCCACTCGGATGTACATTTACTGAAAATTTCACTTAAATCATCTAATTACTCCAAACCGTTGCAATTTTTTTAAATAAGAGTATATCCATACCCTAGTAATATTATAATAATGTCCTTATTTCTCATTTTGAAAAACAAAGTTTATATTAATATAAGCAAACGTTGTTGAATAATAAATTAAATGAGTTAATAAGCTTTTTAAGCGAAGAAATGGACAATTTATTTCAGAATCTTTTTCACAGAATTAAAAAAGGTAATGATTTAAAATTCTTATTATTTATCAAAATTTACTTAAATTTAGATAATCATACTGATGCATTCGGTCTACCAACAGTCTTATTCAAATCGATATAATACTAGTTAACAAAAAATTTCATTTAAAATACTTTAAACCTTTTTAAAAGTTTGTTGAAGAAAAAAATTTTCATAGCAAAAAGAAAAGATAAAAAAAATTATATTCAGAACAGATTGTTTTTGTGTTTGAAATAAACAAATGATAATCTAACTAATTAATTCTGATTTTCCTTCTTTCTCTCTCAATTTTTAGGGCTGTGTAACTCGTAGAGAAAAACATCCCCACATAAGACAATTATTACTCGGATTGGATGACAAGATTATAGTCGTAGTGACTTCTGAAGCAGAAAAGGAATCAAAATGTATAGTGAGACATTTGCCATCTGGTGATATAGCATATGATTTTAATTTTTCATGCGATGTTCCTACTCCTGCTGTCATCACAATGAATAATTTGTATTTGTGTCTGATGAGCATGGAAATGAATCAAAAAATAATTCTTGTACACAATTGTAAGAAAGGCACGTTCATGTTCAAAATACCTTTGGTAAACGTGCAATTGCTAGGATTTAGTGCAATCACACCATTTCCTGGAAAGGCTTCTGCTGTCGTAATTGGGAGTTCAGATTCTTCTTGGATAATTGATGTAGAAACTAAGAGAATTGTTAGAGGAATTAAACGCTGGAATGGTGCATGTACAAGAGATGGTAAATATGGCTTAGTAGCTCCTAATCAAGGCGGCTTGGAAGTAATAGAGCTTCGTAGTGGGAAGACTGTTAAAGTACTTATACCACCTGTAAGTGAAGGCGTTTTCGCAGTTACGGCAAAGTTCAACAGTACTGATGATTACGTGTTGTACTATCACAGTGGAAGACAGACAATTCGCATATTCAGAATTTCTAACAGTAAAATGATTGGTAATTTCAAACTTGCAGCAGAAGCAAGTGATTTCAGAACTACTCACGATGGATTATCGATCGTAGTTGGAGGAGTTGACGGAAGCTTTGTTGTTCTAGCAATAGCTGATCCTGAAAATAAGGAATCCAAAGAGAAACTGCAGCAATTACCCAGCCGATGTGATCGAAATATTCATTCAATGAAAACGGTAGTGAGTTTCAAAACGATGGCCAAAGTAACAGCTACAGCAGCTTATACCAAAAGGCAATCAGCTTGCGAAGAAAGTCAGGAATCGAGTGTTTGTTGTATTTCTTAAATGAAAAGTTGGATCTCTAAGAAAAGTCAAAAATAACTTAGTTTCAATAATAATACCCTCGGAGTCAATTTGAATTTGGAAAGTGAAATATTTTCATAATATAGTTTCTCCAGTTGCACTTAGTAAAAAATTGCCGTATTAAATTTTGATGCTTTAATTGCATAGATTTAAATTTATAAAATGCAATTTATATAATAGTGTAAAATATTTTAAACTTTATAATATGCAATTACTAAATTAATTCATTCACATATAGCATTAGTAAAGTGAAAATATATTTGATTCTAAAAGAGTTAGGGAACGTTTTAAATATATCACTGTGTTGATAATCATAGTATTAAATTAATAGAATAATAATTAATTTCGCAAAAAATAGAGAACTATTAATTTAAACTAAGAACAAGAGTGCACAGGATGGTAAAAACAATGCATACTTCCAAGCTCAAAATCAATTAATCGAAATTATTCAAGTACAAATTAAAGTGAAAAACTAAATAAGAATATCATGGATCTGATAATGCAGCTAAAATAGTTTATTTTGAAAAAAAATATATATACATGAAAAGTGAATGGTATTTCCAGAATTTAGAAATATTTCTCTTTTCATTTGTTTTCCTAATAAAAATAAGACTAAGTTTGGCTTTTTGAATTTTTTTCGGAACCCCCAGTTTAGTCAAAAATATCAAGTGTTTTTAAAATAAAATTTTACATGAAATTTAGTTGTATTTTTTGTGTGCATTCTTTGAAGCTATACTAGAAAAGTAAGTTTATAAATAAACAATACGATGAACTTCTCCAAATTAGAAATTTTTTTTATGTATTGAATTCTTAATCACAATTCTTTGTTTAAGCTATAAATATAGTAATGAAATGTAGACATTTGACAGCATATGGGGAAGTAATCCCAAAAGAGTAAGGTCTCCTATTTTTTTTAGATACATTCATTTTCGGTAATGTTTACATCATTTCATATAAAGCTCGAATGTATACCTATTTTTCTACATAACCGAAATTTTGCTTTTATGTGAGCACTGTGACAGTTTTTGTATGTCCATATCATACTATTTTGCAATCATATCATTGAGGTAAATTGATGTAATTTGTAGTAGGAAATCCATAAATCCATTTAATTGAATATGGGAAATAAGTTTTTGACGATAAAAGGTTTATTACAATTAAACGAGCACAAGATTTTCTTAACCCATTTAGGACAAGCGTTTCTAAATTTTTTTGAAACATCGTGCTGGTTATTTTTCAGGTAAGCTAAAATTTTAATTTTCTTCTTCCTATTTTAATAGTTGATTATAAATTAATTTTATTTTCAATTAGCAAGATTTTCACTCCTATATCGAATTATTTTATTTTGATGTTTTGATGGAAAAAAATTGAAACTTGGGTCCACCGCACTATTATGTCTTATGAAAAAATGTCTTTAACCCAGTGCTTCTCAAACTTTCAATACTGGCGCCCCCTTTTTTCGATCACAATTTTTATCGCGCCCCCTTTTCGATCACAATTTTTATCACGCCCCCCTTATACATTAATAATGTACTGAATGCAATAATAATGAACTTTGATGCTAAAGCTGCAATAAAGCTACAATACTACTTAATTATATACCATACAAATTAGTAACATAAGTATTAAATTTTGTATACTACTTTTAAGTAATAAAAAAATAAAATAATAGGATAATTATTATGTGTGTTATTTTTCCTTTCTCTAATTTTTAAATTGCACTTATTGCAAAATGCGGTGGCTGCTTAGAAGACAAAATATAGATATCTGCTAAATATAGAAAAAGAACTCAGAGGATCAATTTCTAATCATAAACATTCCTTATAAAAACTTTCCTTTGCAAGACAAGCCCATGGAAGTCGTTAATTACTTATTAAACTTGTTCTTAATTTAGTATTAATTAATTAGTTATAAACTACTATGGAGCACTGATACATTAAAAGTATACCGGCTGAAGTACCCGCTTGAACGAGTTCATTTATAAGAAAATAAAACATTATTGAAATAATCGCTGAATTTTGTAAGGAGAGTAAAGCAAAGTGCGTGACAATGTTTACAAAAATGTAAAATGATTTTTTTTTAAAATGATTGCTCAAAGTATAATTAGTTTAAAGCGAACTATAATTTTAAGCCTTACAGAATTATCATTTAGAATTGATGTTGAATAATGAACAATAATATAAAATTCAGAAGAAGAATAGTTGTATTATTTTTAATATTTAAAGCGGAAAGACTTCAACATGTTTTAACCCTGGAGCAGACGCGCACTCGATACTAATGGTCTAGTGGGGTTATTGAGTCACCCCAATCCTTTTTTTTATAATTATTTTTATAGTACACAATAAAAATCGTAATTCCAGCGAATAATTTAATTATGAGAAAATATACTTACCTACTTTTAAAGAATTTTCAATTTTTATTTGGTAAAAAATAAACAGTTTTGCCAGAATTAACGATTTCGTAATCTGTGTGTCTCACGTGACCACTTCCGGGTAAAAAGTGTATTCATCATGATAATATATATGTTACCAATAAAAAATTTTGTAAAACGTTTTTCGTTGTGCTTTATATATTTTAGAATACTCGTAAATATATATATGTATATATACTCTCTCCGTGGTTTTCCAAATATCATAAAACTCTTTTCATGGAAAAAAGCGCAACAGAGAAATACATTACTTACAACTTCCCTAAATGAGAAACAAACACACATAAGAGAGGAGTCATAACTAACTGTACCAATAACTTAGATTACAGCTATATAATGTGCAGTATTTCAAAAATAATGACAGTGATGAATTGTTTATGTTCCTAAATTTTTTCGATTCTGGGTCCGGGATCTTTTTTTTCTCTGAATGAGTAGTATGCTAAGGATTTTAAAAAGGAAGCGTAATAAAAAAAATCTCTCATCATGGGATTACAGCAAATCAAATAAATATTTTTTTGTTTGGTTATAGGATCAAAGATAGCTAATTAGGTATTGAAGAAGTTTTTATTTTTGATGACTTAATATCGCGCGCGCGCGCCTATAAATTATATCAGAGTAAAATTGCATTTTTTATTATGTCTGAAAGCATTTTGTTTTAATTCATTCCAGTAAATTAAATATTTTTAAATCTTTTATCTTCGATATGCTCGCACTCCCCTCGTAAGGTTATCGCACCCCCCAGGGGGGGAGGGGGGCGCCCCACACTTTGAGAAACACTGCTTTAACCCAATATTTTTATTAAATATCAAAATATGTAATAGAACTTTTGTAGAATCAAACTTAACATATTATTCCCAAAGTTCTCTGCATCAATTAATTAAAAAAATTTCTAAGGCGTAATGCAAAGGCCGAACTAAAGATAAAATAGAAAACACACGCAATATGGCAAAACGCATATCTGTACGTCAGACTTAATGCAAAAAATTGATGTAGTAAAAGTACTTGACAATAAAAAAGGCAGAATTCTATTTTATATTGATCTATTTAAAAATCTTTAAACATTTAATCTTTAAATCTTTAATATACAGGTATGTGTTAAAAATATTGTAAATAGTATTTAAAACTTAAAAATGGTTGAACGGAAAGAAACGAAATAATAATTTCATTTTAGTCGAATTATGATTTCCTTTTCTTTCCGGAGTTTGTAAAGGATTACATTGGCTATCCTTAAAAAGAAATAGTAAGACAAACCTAGAGAAAATTAAAATAAGAGCTAGAAAATGTATTAAATATTACATAAAGATGAAAGTAATGATCTGTGGATAAAAGTCCGTCGATGAACGAAGATAAAATTGAATATGTTGAAGTTTCTACTGTTACGAATAATTGATAAAATGGCTAAGAGATGGCGACAGGAGCAAAAGGTCCAAATAATTAGATTTTTATTTCTGTTATATTTCTCTTTCATAAATCCCTGAAACGAGAAATAAATTTTTAAAATTTTTATTTTTAATCATTTGGCTATGTAAGGAAATGTGCATACATACTATGTGTAATTTATCAATTTATTATTTGTGTGTGACTGGGTAGATTTAACATTTTTTTAAATTTGCCTGAACAATCTGAAGCAGCGCGAGTTAATGGCGAAGAACCCTAACTTTAACTGAAAAAAGAATTTTATTAAAATTGAAACTAAGAATTTTAATTCATGTGATTCTGATAACATTAAAATGCGCATAACTATTACAAGAAATAAATTATTGATTTAGAACATCTATGTAGGTCTGCAAGGTACAAATCACGCGTATGTGTTGAATATGATTTGAGCAATAGAAATACCCTGCATATTAAACAAAGAAACACAGAATTTCTTTATTGTGAAAAATATCATAGCGTTTATAAAAATAATGAAATCTATCGAGTTTTTAGAAGTAAGCGCACGAACAGAGAAACAAAAGAGAGAGGGAGAAATCGATAAGAAAAGTAATGTATGAGTTGATACACATGAGTTTAAAAAAAATTTAATATAATACTCATTAAACATGCTTATATTGAATAAAACAAACAGAAGTTACAATAATTATGAATTTTATAAAAGGTAATGAGGTTGCAGATGCTTAAGCACTTCATATTGTTAGAGATATTTGCAATTATTTTACACATAAAATGGATATCAAACTTACTACTCCAAAAATATTAGAATACTGCATTTTACATGAATAGATCTTTTTATAAAATAAATTTTTGATGTTATTTTTTAAAAAAAATTTGCTTTTATTCCCAATTAAAAGAGTGTTAATATAATTAAGAGCATGACAGATTTATTTTTAAAATTGTTCTGATTTCATATTTTAAAAGTTCATATCTGCAAATTCTGTGATTGCAAACAATATATTAATACAATATAAACACATTATATCAGCATGTTGTTGCTAATAATTTGAATATAATTAAAAACTACCTGTGTTATAAGGATTTATGCAAAAGGACAGCAAACTTAAATTGATTCTTTAGAACAGTAAGTTCATCAATGACATCACACATCATGTTCATCAATCACATCACATGAAATCAGATTCCAAAGGACTTGAAGATAAGACAACAGAAAAATTATGATATGCACTTAAATTTTAGCATTTCTTTGAAATCTTACTTCGAATCATGGCTGGCTTGCCATGAGTTCGAGCCCAGTGCCACTAAAGACCCACCGTGTAGGGAGCGATGCACGTTAAATCTCTCGAGAGCCCAAACACCCTCCCGTTGGTGATGTGTGGTAGTTAGGAAAGGGGGTGCGAGCTCAAGTTTTGTCCTCGTCACTTAACTATGGTTCAAAATTATATACGAGGTCCGTCGCCAAAAGCCCTCGTGTAGCTGAACAGTGTGACGTTAATATTCACTCACTCCCTCACTCGAAATCTTACTAGGGGTAGAATTTTTTTTGGTTTGTTAGCGAAAGTTGTTTCCAGAAAATAAGTAAGTCGTCTAACCACAAAATTTTAACTTTTCGAAGGTATTATATTATTATTAAACTATTGTATTATTGATATGTTATCATGAACCCCTTGCTATATATATATAGCGGAGCTCCAAAATACTTTGTAGACCCCTCAAAACTTTTATGCACTCCTTGGAATTCTTGTGGATCCCGGTAGGGAAACGGATTTAAATTTAAAATGTACCTAGCTAAAACTCGTTCACAAGATTTTAGCAATAACATTAAAACCACAAAAATAGCAACACAATATTGTACTCAATATAATCATAACTCAATTGGGATCTTATTTGTAACTTTAAAATTTTATATCTTTTTATGTACTGGTTTGGATAATAATATATAAAATGGAATGCATTCCTTCAAAGTTCGACCTGATAAAATGTATATCAAAGAACAGGAACACTTTTTTTATATGATTGCGCTTGTACATATAAGCAGTTTTTGATTTAAAACAGAATTTATACACTGAAGAGGCGTTTTAAAAGATTGCATTCAGATTTATAAATCTAAGTCGTCTTTTTAAAAGTACTTTTTAACCAATAAATTGATTATCACATTCTGATTTGCAACTAAAATCACACACAAATACAAAAATTATTCAGAATATATCAAAGCAGACATAATTTAAAACCTTTGTAAAGGCACAATTTATTATCACGCAATCCTCAAGTTATTATTAGTATTTTTTCTAATTTTCGTTATTTTTAGTATGCTTAATAGATAAAGACATCAAACCATTCTGATGCTATCATGACTTTATACTCCATTAATTTCACTAATTTCCTCCTCAATTTGATTTATAAATGAACATCAAATTTGTAGAAAGCTTGAACCTGTTCCCAAGAAAAATTTCCTATAAATGTAAAATTTATTATTAGTATTACAAATCTAGAATTATTAAAATTGATTTATATACAGAAGAACTATTGCATTAGAACCCCACCTAAGGCATAGAGCTCTTACCCGGAGACAAATCATTCTTTACAATATCCCGACGAGTGGCTGATTGGAAAATATTAAATGTCCATGCACTATCTTTCCACACACGTATAATGTTTACTGACGTAGTGGGAAAATTAGACGATTCATCAGATTTTAATAAAGATCCAATCATTTTGGCTCTGAGCCTGAAAACCTCCATTTTAGAAATAAAGGGTGTTTTTTTAGAGGTATAGAACTTTAAATTGCAATAAAACAACGATGTATTACTCGATTGACATGAATTTTTTTTTATTCGAAAGATAATCTTGTGGCATTACATTTTAAATATAATTTCTGGCATATGACTTCCACGGCTGGTTCGGATGTAGTCCAATCTGGACGTCCCATTTTCGATGACTTTTTCCAACATTTGTGGTCGTATATCGGCAATAACACGGCGAATGTTGTCTTCCAAATGGTCAAGCGTTTATGGCTTATCCGCATAGACCAATGACTTTACATAGCCCCACAGAAAATAGTCTAGCGGTGTTAAATCACAAGATCTTGGAGGCCAATTCACAGGTCCAAAACGTGAAATTAGGCGGTCACCAAACGTGTCTTTCAATGAATCGATTGTGGCACGAGCTGTATGACATGTTGCGCCGTCTTGTTCGAACGACAGCTCCTGGACATCATGATTGTTCAATTCAGGAATGAAAAAGTTAGTAATCATGGCTCTATACCGATCACCATTGACTGTAACGTTGTGGCCTTCATCGTTTTTGAAGAAGGATTCCACCAGCCCACATAAAGCGCACCAAACAGTCAGTTTTTCTGGATGTAACGGTGTTTCGACATACACTTGTGAATTAGCTTCACTCCAAATGCGGCAGTTTTGTTTGTTGACGTAGCCATTCAACCAGAAGTGCGCTTCATCGCTAAACAAAATTCGCTTATGAAAATCGGGAACAACGGCAATCTCGTTTTGGTCCCATTCGACGAATCTCTATGAAGCGTAAGTCTATTCATGATGAATTGCCAAATCAAACTGAGAATAAATCACTTGACAGCTGTTAAATCGGTCACCATCTTGGAAAGTAATGCCAACTTAAACTTCTTTACCTGAAAAAAAAACACTCTTTAGCTAGTTTTAAGGACTGCTCACGTGCACCCGTTGTGAGTAAATATCGTAAGGGCTGTAAGGATGATAAAAACACAAATAGCCAGCCAGTATTTTGTTGGATACGGTACATCGATTCCAGTGGAAAACAGAGACCATCATATGTAGTTTACGACGATCTGAAGGCTACAACGATATATATCAGTGGTTCACAAAGTGGTCCTTATGGACCCCAGGGGTCCACGATTATATACAGGAAGTCCGTGGAAAGTTAAAATTGATTTGGGGTCCCTGAACAACTTCAGGGGGTCCACGCGCAAGGTTTAATACAAAATAAAAAACTTCGACTATTTTTATTTTTATGGAAATTTAAATAAATAAAAAATCAATATTTCACTTGGGTATTCCCGACTGGGTGTTGAACTATTTTGCTTGCTCGTAGGCTAACTCAGATTTCAAACAGAGATGAATCCATTCTATTACAGGAGTATCTTATTGAAATTTCCACAAATGAGGAACTTAAGCCAATGTTTGAACGAGGGTACTACAAATTTTGGTTACAAAAACAGACCCTAATTCTATATCCTGTATTATGGGTTATTGTACAGAAGTGGATGACTACTTTCCCAGATTCCAATTTGATGAAACGTAGATTCAGTGCCGTTATAAATCTCGTCACAAAAACAAACAAAAAAAACCCGATTAAAAATTAGTGCTCATGGGGATTTGCAATTGCTATTCACAAGCATTAAGATAAACATAAATACACACATAACATCTCATCAAGTTAATCCAAGCCATTATAATTTTTAAAAAATTTTATTTTAAGGAAAAGTTATGTAATTTTAATAAATTATTCTTCAACAAAAAATTTTGTTTAGGGGACACAATACGATTAAATTGACAAAAATCGGTCAAAAAATCAAATAAAATTTTTCTAGCCTAAATTATTCTTTATATACGTTTCTACAAAATTTGAAAACACTAAACTTAAAAAAATGCAGAATTATGATAGCTTTTACAATAATTTTTATACACATACCTATGGCAAATCAAAACTTTAAACTTCCTTATCTCAGAAAGGTAAAATAATTAGTTTGTCTTCATTTAAAATGCTAAGGCTTTTTTTCTATTGTGCCTAATGCTTTGAATTTTTTTACCTATTGTTAATAGTACGTGTAACAAAAGTTGGTATGCATTTTTGAATCAAAGCAATACTTATTTCTTAAAAAATATTTGAAGTTAGATTTTGCAAATGTTTTAAGGAATTTTCAATAAGGATCCATAAAAAGAAGTATTGTACAAATACCAATCGTATTAACGCAATACCCATATCAACTTTTGCTATACATAGTTGGACGTACTTGTAAATCAAATTTCATGTGAGTACGTAAGTTTTTGTAAAAAAAAATGAGTAGCATTTTAAAATCACTTCACAAATTTTAAGTTTTTTTCTTAAAAAATTAAATGGCTAACTTTTTGTGAGATTTTGAGCACAAAATCTGTTTTACATAGTACACTGCTGAACAATTGCTAAGGACGGATCACAAATTGCTATGTAGCATAACATTAAGCGAGACATGAGGCCTAGTAGGATAAAATATAGTTGCCACATTGTTCAGACATTAGAATAAAGAATATTTATTGTTCTGGAAAGTACAAAAGCTGTGAAACATCTGAAAGAAAAAAAAATGTTCATTTGATCTGCGTACGGAGAAATGGAACAATGCATCTAAAAGTCAGCAGGCACCTTAAAGAAAGGTATCAGTACGGGATATGTCCACCGTGGAGTGTGATGCAACATTCCACACGTCGTACCATACTTTGCACAACATTATCCAGCAGCTGTTGAGGCAATTTATCCCATTCCTCTGTGAGTGCACGGATGAGGGTGTTCTTGTTTGTCGGAGAATAGTTTCGACCAGCAACTTACCTCCGCAAAGCATCCCACACATTTTAAATGGGGTTTAGATCTGGAGAACGCGCTGGTCATACATGACGTTGAATACCCTCGCTGTCTAGACAATCCTGAACAGCGAGTGTTCGATGACATGTTGCGTTGTCGTCCATAAAAACAAATTTATCACCGACAGCATCACGGAAAAGACGAACATGCGGAAGTAGAACTTCATCAATGTATCATTGGCCCGTCATAGTCCCATTAGCAACCACATGTAGGCGCGTGAGGCCATTGATCATGATGCCGGCCCACACCATGATACGGCATGTCGGATATCGGTCCTTTTCCTGGATATTTTCTGGACGATAAGCAGTACCACTCTCGCGTCAGATCAGTTGGCGTCTACAATCCGATGGCAGACTGAACCTACTCTCATCTGAGAATAGTACGCATGCTCAGTCCTGTTCAGTCCAATTGTGATGCTCACGACACCGTTGCAAACGGGCAGTACGGTGCTGTCTGGTCAATGGGACACACACAACAGGTCTGCGTGCGTATAGTCCTCCTCCCCTCAAACGTCTGGCAACAGTTTTTCGGGAGATCTGCTTTCCTGAGGCAGCAAGAAACTGATTTGCCACCTGCTGAGCTGTGGTGCGCCTGTTCCTTTTTGCTGATAGGACGATATATCTGTCTTCTGCAGGCGTCGTATTTCTAACACGACCTCCCCCGTGCCGTCTATTACACATTCCAGTAGTTTTAAATGACTTCCACAGCCGTGAAACAACGCTGTGAGCGATGTCGAACTCCCTGGCAACATCTGTTATTTTTCGCCCTTCTTCGATCTTTCCAATAATTCGGCCACGCATAAAATCATCTATGTGATGTTGGGAAGACATGCCAAAAATTTTAAGTTCGTCTATTAAATCTTTCCTGTAAAACTTTGACTTGAAACAACAACTGTCCACACGCGTCAAAACCTTTAAAGCTCTTATGAACGCTATCACGTGATGAACAGACGTGGAAAAAAATTTGCATATACTCATACTTCTTCTTACTAATATCCCGCACTTATTCTAATTTTCCACATTTTGCTTCCTTTCATTTTGTGGTTGCTATGGATAATAGTGTTATCCTTCCTTAGCAATTGTCCAGCAGTGTATATACACATAGGAGGCAACCAAAAATATTTTGAAAATCTTTAAATTAAAAATTGTTGCTTAAATCGTACCATGTCCCCTTAATTTTTCATTTTTGTACTATGCATTTACGTAGCTTTTTCCCTAAGGGGTCCGTGGGCAAGTTTTGTCTATAAAAAGGGATCAACGGATTAAAAAAGTTTGGGAGCTTCCGAGATCTATATCATCATCAGCTGCAACAGTGGTGATGTAGACGGTGTGTCTCAACACACAATACAGAGTACACTAATACATATGGTTTTATGCTGCTAACACTCGAATCGCGTCCCTCTACTATGTGGCATGTACGCCAACAACATCTGCAATACGCCTTGGAGCATCGACACAGGATCATATAAAAGGGAATTCGCCAAGTTTTCTGGTCAATCACGATGGGCGAGTATGAAGACCTCAACTTCCAACGGAAACCCTGACACCCGGGTGTACCGTTTGCCAGTTATGAGATGGTGGTATTATGGTGCTGATGTTTTCAAGGGGTACATTAACCCTCTCGCTGAGTAGCTATTTTATCAAAATAGGCTCAAAACTTGCTTATTATTTTATAACGTATTTCAAATTCACATACTAAATCTACGTTGTTGTTGTGGCTACTGTCACCTGTCTGACGTAGTCAGAACGAGGCCCACGAAATTCATCGTGGTCAGGGGATAGAAGTACGCCTGTCGTTGGCCTAGGCCTTGAATTCTATACCGGTGACAGTAAGATTTAGCTCGGAGAAATTCTCCGAAGGGACAATAGATGGCGCCACCACCTATCTCCACATCCACAATTTTGCCATGGAACTGGATGGGAGGGAAATATTCTCCAGTCCCCTGCACTCGTGATTCAGCCCACAAGGTTTTCGGACCCACTGATTTAACGAGCACGTTCTCCGTGTGCACTCGGAGGGTATTTGGTGGCATCGGGCATCGAACCCAGGCCTTTCGGTCTGGAATCCGATGCTCTAACCACTAGGCTTTCCCTCCCCTCCAGTCCCATGGCAAAATTGTGGAGGTGGAGATAGGTGGTGTCGCCATCTATCGTCCCTTCGGGGAATTTCGTCGAGCTAATTCGTACTGTCACCTGTATGGTGGTGCTCAAGGTCTAGGTCAACGACAGACGTACTTTTAGCCCCTTGCCACGATGAATTTAGTGAGACTCGTTCTGACTACGTCAGACAGGTGGCATTAGCCACAACAACAACATTTTAAAGTTAAAATATACAAACAATTTTTATAAAATAGTTTTTATTTTAAAAGATAGAAATATAGGTAATAGAAACATGCATATTAAAAATAAATGAAAACATAAACAGGAACAGTACGGGTTGTATTGCTAAAAAGTCGGAAAAAATGCATACCCGCGGAAATCGTGGGTTGAACAAATTTTGCTACATTTACGTTGTCCATGGAAATCGCGGGATTTTGCAGCGAAAGGGTTAACCCCCATCATGCCCATAGAATACTTCCTGATGTCTGTGCACTGTAAGAGCATCATTGTAGATCTAGTGCCTTTATCCCATTCTTTAATGGCAGCAGTGTTCCCAGGTGTAATGACGTTTCCCAACAGGACAATGCCCCCTGTCATGAGTCAAATCGTCAAGGAGTCAATCATTGAGGGACATTCCAATGAATCTGAAGTCATGTCTTTGCCTCCAGGTTCCCTTGACACTAATCCAATCGAGCATTTGTGGTTCCAACTGAAATACTGAATTCGTGCTATTACTGCACCATCTTGCAATGGGGTGAAATTGCAGGCCTACTTTATGAGTGCCTGGTACTAGATACCTCAGACTACACCTGTCGAGTCATTAATCTGCCGGGTACTGGTAGCTTTGAGGGCGAATGGTGTTCTTACTTCATACTAAACAGGTGGTCCTAATGTATACAAAGTTTCGTACGACGAGTGACGATATTACAGGACAAGTCTCAGAAATTGTGAGACTGCTACATCAGTCAGTTTTTAGCATTCATTCCTCAAACATCTAAAGTCACCTGTGTTCACATATTTTTCCAAATTTGTGCTCATATACATTATTCGGCAAAATTTAATAACCCTTGCAAGAAGGCACCCCACAGAAAAACTAGTAAGAAGAAAAATGCTAAAAACATCAGAAATTTTGTTGCATCGCATATTCAGAAGTATCATTCTAATTAAGCAGTAGCTATGCGAGCTACAATATTATTTAATGATAATAATAGATCGCAATTTCATAAGTTTTTAAAGGGTCTCAGAAAATGAAAACCTCTGTAGCAAAATATCCTAAATCTTCCTAAAAAATAAGAGAATTACGTATGTATATTATAAATAATAAACTAATTATTTCGATTTTTTTCTTTTTTGTAAATTGAATTTGTATTTCAGGTTGGTCCATTCTGCAGTAAAATGAGTGAGTAAATGAATAATAAGGTTGCACTATTCAATGGCTCAATGGCTTTTGGTGACAGACCTCGTAACTTTGAACCACAGTCAAGTGACGAGGACGACACTCCCTCTCCTACCAAAGAGAGAACGTTGGAGCCTGGGCATATTTAACGTCCATCGGACCCTTCTGCACGGCGGGGGTTTCCAGCGGTACTAGGCTCGAACTTATGACACCCGGCCACAAATTCCTTACCTTGACCACTAGGCTACCACAGCCATTATTTCGCGATAGAAGAAAAGAGAAAAAATTTCACACACACCTTAATAATGCATACATAATTTTCTTTAGATAAACCTTATGCATAAATTTACAAATAATTTATACATAAATTTATATGGAAAAATAAGCGATTTGCTTTGCCAGTGTTTCGCCTTACGAGTAAGATTCTGGAACGAATTATGACAGTAACACTAATTGATTTATCATAAAAAAGGTAGTAAAATTAATTGCTTCTTAACTTGTGTCCATTCCAAACTATAGCCCCTTTCAATTATTAATGATGGATCTTACTTAAAAACACCAAATACATAAAAAATATTATACTGAGAAAACTTAAAGGATAGTATATATATATATATATATATATATATATATATATATATATATATATATTCCCATAAGAGTTTTCTCAGTATAATACTTTCATTAAAGGATATTATTGTTTCCATAAGTTTGCTTTAGACTTTTGACAGGGCATGACTGTATGAGGTCTCATCTCTACCGATTTGGTATCGCCGACTCATCTGACTGTACCCTTTGTGACTGGTCAGGCAATAACAGCTGAATATTTGGACGTGTGTCCTGCACTAGGAAGTTTTAATTGTATTGTCGAAAAATATTAGAGAGCACGTGCACTAATCACGTAGGGGCTATTTATATGTGTTTGGCATTTGTAAAATAAATAAATTGTTCCCATAATGTTTTAAATTTCTTGTTTTTGCTCATTATAATTTGAAACACACACCTGTTGTTATTATTCAAAAATGAATCATAATGTTTTGCAAATTTTATTTAATTGCGATATTTTGAGATTATTGTTTTACAAAATAATAATTCTTAATGGAAGTATTTGACTCATGAATGCATTAGGAGCACAATGAGATATCTTCGCTAGCGAACATTGTCATTTCTGATTCTCATCGCAAAAAAAAAAAATCTTTACGGTAGCTTTTTCATTCAGGTTATGTCTTTAACAATTTTTTTTGCTCCGTGAGTTACATTCAATAACAGAAATTCTATTTACCTTTTTGTACTAAATCTCAAATTGTAATATAATTTTCTCCAATTGCAACATTTATGAACGCTTTCAGAAAATGAAATAATTTCTAATAATTTTTTTTCCTTCCACTTCTTATCCATTACTAAATAGTAATATATAAATAGTAATATATATATATATATATATATATATATATATATATATATTTCTAATAATTTCAAAAAAGTTTCTCACACATTCTTTTGTTCTAACGCATTTAAGTTTAGTATTCAACTGATTTTAACATTTATTTATCAAGTAAAAAAAACTACGTCAATAATCATCACATACAGTCGCCATCTATTGACTTCATTCGGAACCAATTAAATTTTTTCTCCCATATAAAATTACAATTAATTAATTAAATTTAATCAATGAATTAATATTTTAAATAGCTGTATTAACATCAAATGCCCTCCACTACAAGTTTAAAAAAATGTATTTGAACTTGAGTGGATGAATAAAAAGTATTTTATTAACGATTGAAAATTTGTACAAGATACATATATATAAATATATATGTCTATTTTAGATATTTTTTCTACCTATATACAACTATTTTTTCTACCTATACAACTATTTCTTCTACTTATACAACTATTTTAAAGATGGGTGCATCATCTTTGGTGTTCGATGGTTCACTTATATTATGCACTAATTTGTTTTAGAATTTTAATATTTTATTGTTATAATATCTTTCAGAATGCGATGGCAAATAGTTTAATTTTTCAAGTTTAATGGTTTAATTTGAACTTTTTAATTTTTAAATTTTTGAGAATTGGATATTTTCCGATTAACTTACCAAGTTGCAATAGGGGGAAGGTTGGCGCCATCAAACTAGTTTAACCCCACTTATCGGTCCTAAGTCCGAGGTTGCACTTGGATATTTTATAAATTTTTATTTTATAATTTTTTTAATTTCATTTGAAAACGATGGAATTTTATCTTCTATATTCGCCATTGATATTTTGAAATAGAATTTAGTATTATAAGATTCGTATAATTTCAATTTTTAATTGATTATTGTGATTGATTTTATATATTTAAATATATAGGGAGAGAGTGAACTAATAGTATGAATTGAAAAACAAGAAGTTCCTTTGAGGTTTAAACTTTCTGCATCCAATTATCGTGCAGTTTCTATAAAAAAGCACCATTTTAATTTGCTTTTATTAAGGTAATTCACATGAAATAAACGATTGACCAAGAGGAGAAAATGCTATGCCTGAATATATGAACGTATGAAACAAATTTCAAACTCCATTAAGAGCAAAACAAAACAAAATTTCTATTTAAATATGTACTCTTTTTCCTTTGAAACTTCTTTCGCCTTCTTCTTGTATGTTCAATATCAGGACTATCTCCTGTTAATTTCCATCAGTAGTAGGAGAGCATGTTTTTGTCCCATCTGCCTCATTAATCAAATTAATTTTTAATAAATGGAGATGATTTTCTACCATGTGTGTATTTTCTTAATTATAAAGTAAAAATTTTAAATCTATGACTAAACTGTCATCTTTCAAGAAACGACCTTTCTTTCACCTATTTGGTAAGATATATAAAAAGGTTAATCAAATATTTTTATATCACAAACACGCGCCTCTTTCTTTGCATCAACATCATAGTTGCCACATTTTAGGCGTTAAACTTAAATGATTGATATAAAAATATATTTAGAACTTATACTAAACAATCAAGGAATCCTGTTTTATATAAAGCATATATTATTTTTGAAATTCTAAATAATTAAAAAAATTCTTAATAATTTCCTTGCATATTTCAAAAAATATTAATATTTTCAGATCACAGAATGAAAAAGAAATTAGTATCTTTAACATAATACCTCCCACCATTTTTTATGTTATATATTGGCATAAAGTTCCTGCAGCTGTTTTCCAAAAACCAGCTGGTATAATTTCACGCAGCGTGATTTTACGATACAAAAAGAGCTTCGTTGACGCACTTGGTTGGAAACATATTTTTTTTTGTCCAATTACATAATACTTCACAGATCTAGTTGTAATATTAAATAATTTTTTTAGTGAAATCTGAATTCAAGGTGGTTGAACTTAATTTGTTAATTCCATTTCAATAAAAGGTGAAAATACTGAAAATTTCGGAACAATTAGTAGTGGTGGTCTTCTAGACAACGCGCGTATAGCTTTAAAACAGCATAGCTAACATATTGCACAGGAAGGATTATTCCCGTGTATTCATTTTCCTAACAGGAGAGATATATATAGAAGATCTTCGTATATATTTGCTCAGATTTCAGAGTCTAAGAATATGTAACTAAAAACCAGATTTCGTCTCGATATATACATATATATTCCATTCTTGCCTAGATTTAAGCTGAAACGTTGCTGATATATAATTTTTCTTACTTTGATTATAAGATAGGTTCTTTACATGTGTAGAGTTTTCAGAAGAAAAATTATTAATTTAATTTGAATTTTATAGATGAGAACTTCATTATATTTCAACCTTTTAATCTATCAAAGCATTTACAAATAATACTTATTTTATATATGGGGTAAATGTATCACTATAGCAAAAAAATCATTGTTTTAAATATTTATTTATCATAAGAAATGTTTTATTAGTTAATAGACATATAGTCAGTCCCTTTTAAACACTCTTTTATAAGCTTCACTTGTATGTAACGGAATCTTTGAACTCAATTTTTTCCCACTTTAAAAGGTCAGATTAATTCGAAATTTTGCTCACTTGTCCAGGACCGATGACAATACAATAATTTAATAATATTGTTCCATTGTTCGGATCAGGATCATCAGGGTTAACGATTTCCCATTTTCAGATCCCATCCCGCATCTAGCGACTAATTTCAGATCTCATTTTTAGAGTTGGTGACTACTTCCAGATTTGGCGATTAAAAGATTAAGTTACAATTTAGTTCGATTAACCATAAAAGAATGTTTTTTAGTTTTTTTAAAACTATAATTTATTTTAACATTCTTCAGTTAGGTTTCAAAATTTATATAAATGAATTTCTTTGATTTTTTCTTGTTAACATTGATAAAATAGTATGTGACGGGCTCACGCGCCTTTTCTTTAACATGTCCTTTGGGGCCAGAATTAATGGCAAACTCTTTTCTAACCAAACCCAAGAAGTGAAGCGTGAAGGAAAGATGCAAATTAGGAAGCTTTTAAATATCAGGAGTTAGAGTAAGTGGGGTGGCAATTTGAGGAATGTCATGATAATCCGTGATTCAAGTGTGAAGAGGTTTTTGAAAGGTTAAGTAACAGCTAACAGAAGTTATTCGTGACAGAGAGCCCTTAGGTCAAGGTGCATACCATTGCACTCCTGTGAATCGCAACTTCAACTAGGATTATATTGATCGCTACTTCATTCTACATTAAGATAGGAGTGACTATTTAATATTCGGATCTGTGTTAGTCTAGGAATTGAGCTTAAATGAGTTAGTATTGATAGTGGTCCGGGTTACGCTATTTCGGTAGTATATATATTGTGTGTTTAGCCACCGTAGATTCTCTCACATATATTATTATTATCTAATTTGTTAAAAGTTTAAGTTAAGATCTTAATAAAGCTATATTAAGATCATGGCAGCTTCTAGTTCTTCATTTATTCCTACACCTCTAGCTCACGTTGATAATTAAGGAGAAGGGCACCCGAAGGAGGCGTCCTTACAAGTATACTTTAGTATTAATAATTGTGCGAAGTATTTGTCTAATATTTAATCGTATACATTGTATTGGTGTTTTTCATTAAATCTAAAGGAAGTTTACTTTTATTTCCTTAAGGCCAACGTTTCTGAATTAATGTTTGACTGAAATCAAAATTTTTTAAGTTTGCCATTTTGTGTAGGAAAAAAAATTGAGCGGCCAGAAAGAAAAAATTTAATAAGATAGAGAATGAGGAAGGTCTATGCTATAAAAAGAGTGAATTTTAAATATCTAATATCAAGTATTATTTTAGTAAAACTAGAATCAACATTTTAGATGCCTTTTATGAAGATTGTATTTTTTTTGTCAAAATTATGTTATTTAAAACCTGATATCTCAAAAATTTATAAATGTATTTCTTTTGTTTTGCATACATTTTTAAATAAAATAATCGAGTGAACTAATAGTAGGAACTGAAAGAAAAACTATTGGTGTTAGAGCTCTAAATCCTTAGTTCGTTGCCTTTATCATACTCTAAATATGATAAAGGCAACAAACTAAGGATTTAGCTCTAACATCAATAGTTTTTCTTTCAATTCCTACTATTAGTTCACTACTATTGGGGCCGTGGGTAGCCTAGAGGTTAGAGCATAGGACTCCAGACCGGAAGGCCTGGGTTCGATGCTCGATGTCACCAAATACCCTCCGAGTGCACACGGAGTACGTGCTCGTTAAATCAGTGGGTCCGTAGTCTTGTGGGCTTATTCACACTAGCGCAGGAACTGGAGATTATTTCCCTCCCCTTCAGTTCACTTGCAGAAATTGTGGAGGTGGAGATAGAGGTCGTGTCGCCATCTATCGTCCCTTCGGGGAATTTTCACTGAGCTTAAATCGCACTGTCACCTGTATGGTGCTCAAGGCCAACGACAGGCGTACCTCTTGCCCATGTCACGATGAATTTCGTGGGCCTCGTTCTGACTACGTCAGACAGGTGGCATTAGCCACAACAACAACAGTTTACTCTCTCTCTATATATTTATATATATATATCTTGTTCAAATTTTCAATCTTTAATAAAAATTCTTTTGATTCCAACACTAAGTTCAAATATATTTTTTTAAAACTTGTAGTGGATGACACTTGATGTTAATACAGTTTTTTCAAATATTAATTCTTTAATTAAATTTGATTGACTAAAATAAAATTATTCTTTGTTGACCTAAGTAGGAATTAACTCAATTTTTTTATATTACATGTTTTTTATTTTTAACAGTTTATTGTTACGGACACCATACATTTGATAAAAATTCTATAAAAATATGTGAATAGAGCCCTAACTTTTTGGTAATTAAAAATAAATTTTAGGTTTTAGTTCATTGCCTTTAACTTAACTCAGTGACGCAATAGCCCATGAGGGTCAAAGTCTACTGTGCCCATATCAGTATACGTGACTTTGGGCCCTGAGGTGCATGATCAGGTGGTCAGTCTGACGCGAAGTCTCCAGTACTTGGTATACATTTATCGACCCACTGAGGGGATGAAAGGCTGAGTCGACCTTGCTCAGTAAGGGGTTTGAACCTCGGAATTGTGGTGTGGAAGTGCGATACACTACCATTCAGCCACTGGGCTTTCATTGCCTTTATAACTGTATTAAATATGTTTTGTAAAAAAATGATTTCAATATATGGTTTTGAATTCTCTCCATGTAGAGTGTTTTGTGTGAATTTCAGTATAATTTTCATAAAATTTTACCTAAAATACCTCATTTTAATAAACTTAAATTGTCGTATAATTTCCTGAAAGCTTGTTTTCATTACTTGAAATCATTAGCATTAACAAAATAACATAAAACTTCTAATCGCATGGAGTTTTAAAAACTTATCTCCGTACGTAGGCATATACTTTTATAAAATAAGCTTATTTTTATTTCCTTACATCTATGTGATTCATATGTACTAAGATGGATAAAACAGTTAGAGTTAGTTTATTAAGAGATCCTTCATTCGAAAGATTCAATATTAAACGTCATAAATGAAATAAAAACCTAGCGATTGCTTTAAGCTATCCGACTACCCTAAAATTGCGGATTTTTTCAAAAATAAACAAATTTTTTTATGATTTTATTTTATGGATCGTCTTATTAGCTTTGTAAAAATACCAAGTATTTTATTTTCCATTCACAAGAACAAAAACTACAAGTGTTTTAGTAAAAGCAGATGCCATAAATTTAAACAAGATGTCAAATTTTAAAATGCGTTTTACTCAAAATGTATTTTTTTAAAAAAACTGAAATGGGGACAGCGATTGCTCAAAAAGTTTTGAAAATAATTAACTAAAATTTTTTGTGTATGTTCTATGTAATAGTAGATGTGTTTTAACTTTCAGATTTATCAATCACCGTTTTAGTAAAAAAATTACATTTCCTTATGTGAATATAATTACTGTTTTTTAAAGCAATTTCATACAATAACTAAGATAAAGTGTTCTAGTTTTTTTTAAGAAATAAAAGATCTTTTTACCTGAAAGTCATTTCAAAAATGAATACCAAAATAACACATCAAAAATGAAAAATTGAGAATTTGTTGAGGAACTTTTTGCAGAAAGTGGGCCCCGTTTGTGTAATTTTTTTGTAAATTTTTATCAATTATTTCCCACTTTAGTAATAATAATTTCTTTTTATCTTCTTAATTTTAGCATTTTTTTCTTAAAATGTACTAAACAATTATAAAAACTCCAAAAAATCCATATTTCCATTTTTTTTAAAAAAAATAAGTAATATAAATTTTTTTTAAAGTCACTTTTCTCTCTCTCCTACTTTGGGCAATAAAGAAAATTTTATTTTAGTTAATTTTTATTAAATTATTGCAACTAATATTAACATGTATATACATATTACAGAATCACAATATTAAGTGGCAAAATAAAAAGCGATTTTCTATTTCCCTTTCTATACAAGGTGTTGGACTATGATTTTTGTTTGTTACTATTTATTCATTAATTAAATTGAATTATTCCAATAAAATATTATAGTAAAAAGAAATAATATTCTCAAAAATTAAGTGGGATTCTCCCAATTGTGATTAAAACACAGCCCTTTGGATTAGAAGTCCAACACTCTACCTATTGCGCTACAGGGACACAACGACCGATTTTCCTATTTTATATATGATGTCGAACTATTATTTTTGTTTGTTACTAATATTCATTAATTAATGAATTAATATTTGAAAAACTGTATTAACATCAAATGTCATGCACAACAAGTTTAAAAAAATGTATTTGAACTTGAATGGATAAATAGAAAGTTTTTTTATTAACGATTGAAAATTTGAACAAGATATATAAATAAATAAATATATATATATAGGGAGAGTGGGAACTAATAGTAGGAATTGAAAAAAGTTCTCGCAAGTAGTCGGATACCTTAACATGTGTCAAGCTCCAAGAAAAACGAATCAAGTCAAGTGACTTTTTACCTTTTCCGATCCAAAAAATTATTCGATCACTTTCCCCAATGGCAAGGGGCTAACGGAAGACTGCCTTCGATTCCTCCCTCAATCTTTTATCTCTAAATATTCATAGGCATTTCTTACGAGGTCAATAAATGCTTCCACTTTGCGTCTACCTGGCTGATGTGTGTCACGTGGTAATAAATGCCAGGGCTGTGATTAGAGATTCGCGTGCACGGAGGGACCGCGCCAGAAAATCACCAATGGAGGTGACGCCCCGTCTCTTGGCTGGGCACCCTCACCCTCTTCCTGTGCCGATCACGGATTTCACATCTCGCCATATCACAATGGAAGACTGACCCAGTAGCAAGTGCACGCTATCTTCCCAGTAAAGAATAAATGAAAGTAGGAGAGATGTGCTGCAGGGTGTTTAGTTTCAATTTTTTTTTTCATCTATTGACAAACTTGCCAGGGATAGAAGTGTTTGCTGAAATCAGCAGATGACTATTTGAGGATAGTGAAAAAATATAATTTCTTTTGGAGAAGATGAGTTTCTTCCCCCTCAATGTTTTGGATATTTTTTATCTGGATTTTGAGTAGTTTCCTAATTGTAGTTCCTTTTTTGAGATTCATTTTGAATACTGTAATTAATATTTATCCAGTATTTTTCTCGAAAATATAATACTTTAAAATTTATATTTTTAAAGGGAGTTCTTTTTATTTTGTCTTTCTTCTTTTTTCTTTTAAAACGAAAAATGAATGATAAAAAATATGATAATTGCATAAATAACATATTGTTTGAATTATTAAGTCTTAATTATAAAATATGAATTTTTTTTTGCCGATGAACAGGAGTTCTCCCTTCCCAGATATTATTCCCTTCTTACAATATTTAACTTTTGACTACTATCGAAATTTTTTAATGTGAAAATTTATCTCTCTCTAAATAAATTTTTTTTGTGATGTGCAATAAATTTGTTTATACATAAGTTATGGTTAATAAAAGCAACTATATATATCTTCTCAACGAAATGGAGCAAAATCACAGCTTGGACAAATTTACATTTAGGATGATGGCAACGCTTTGCACGAACGCGCAAAAATAAAGTACAAATTAGAATGTGGAGATAAAAACTTGAAATTTATTTTTTTCAATTCTTATAATATATTGAAAAAACAAATAAAACAACATAATGCATATAAATTACAGTTTTTCAGCTTGAGCAATGAGTATGAACAGTTGTATAATTTGTACAATGGACTATAAATTCATATGCCATCATAGTCACATGATAACTGAAGCATGTGTTTTCGGCCAATCAGCTCATAAATTAATGCGACGTCACAATTATATCATAAATATAATCACGCATGTCCAGCCAATTAGTTTATGTGCTTCACTGTAGCTTTTCGCAGGAACTTTCTTTTAGAAAGTACACATATTTGTCAACGATATATAATAATGTGCACATAGTTAAACAAAATACACTTAATTTAAAAGTATTCGTATAACGTAAGTTTTTTTTATAATTTTGAAAACTGTTTGAAGAATTTTAGCAGGTGAACTCTTTACCCAATCATGAAATTTTAAATGTTATTTAAACTTTACAAGTTGAACAACTTATATGTCAATTTTTAATCAATGGTAAACACTTGATTCATGTGACCACAATGAATTTAGTCCATTGGGGCTTGTCCGTCGTTTGGTGGATAGGAGGTACACCTCCTGGTATTAAAAAATATATATAGGGAAATAAACGTAAAAAAATGAAATTTAAAAATATTAAAATATTATAATTAAAGTTTTTTTGCCAAAACTAATTGACATATAAACATTGTTCGACTAAAAATCTCAACACGTCTTTCATTGCAAAAAAATTTTAATCAGAATCAATAATTAATTTTGGTATATTTTCAAAAATATATTCATGCAATGAAGTAATAAAATATCCCTTAATACTATTTGAACTTTGGGATAATATTGAAATATATTCCCTTCATCCATATAATGTCTTGAGCCTATATATAATTTATTCTGTATATAAATATAACCATTTCATTTTTCCCCCTCTTCAATAAAGTTATCACTGATTAAAATAATAATGAATTAAAATAATAACTAATTAAAAGAATAATGAATAACATCGTTCGGATAAAATTGTTCAATTTATTTTATATATCTTCAGAAATTTATTTTTTTCTATCGAAGTAATAGATAAATAAGACAAAATAGAGATTATAAGAATAATAATTTGGCTCTCTTTATTGATATACTGATGAATTAATTTTGAATTAGCATTCCAAGAAATCGATAGTAATTTCAATTTAAGAAAAACATCAAACCATTTAAAAGAATAACGTACCACACATAAGTTGTTCCTAAATTTCTATTTTAAAACAGTCAATAGTAACTTTTAAAACCATATTCAAAATAATATCAAACAAACATAATTAGATAAGAGAATATTTCCCATGTGTTTAAACTCATTTCTAAATCAGACAGCTCAGACAATTATCTAAATTTATTTTATGCCAATCAGTCGTTTTCAAGTTGAAACAAACAATAATGAAAAATTGAATTTATGAAACAAAAAAATCTACTGAAATTATTTTGATAATATTAGCAGTTTAATAATTTTTAATAAGTTATTGAGTTTCATAACATCTTTTTGAAATAGTATGTTTCACACATAAGAGTATGCGACCCGTGAATCATACACACAAATCGTAGTTATTGCACACACACACACACACACACACACACGCACGCACGCACGCACACACACACACACACACACATATATATATATATATATACTACAAATTATGTACATGTTAAAAAAATAGAAGTAGTATATACACATAATTTGTTACATCATGGAAAGTAATCGTTAACCATCATACATTAACATAAAAAAACTGATGTAAGATATGAATCTTTGTTTTGTTAAATTAGAACGAAAAATTGTTAAATTCAGAAGCATTACATAATTTTAAAAAATCGTTTGAAAGTATGTGTGACTATTTCGAACAGTGTATAACAGTGCAGTTAATAACTGCAAAACGATTCCCTGTGTTGCAAATGAGTTCTTAGAAATTAATACAACATTTTTATAAGCCATTTTATTTTTCATTGAAGGGGATTTTTACATCTTTTATTTTTCTCCTAGGATAAGTCAAACATGATCAAAAGAACTCAAGGTCCCGGAAATTTCTAGTGTCATTCTATAGTATAATTTCTTGAGTTTGTGTCATCGGTTAAGAAGAAAACATGGTCGGAAATATGTCGTACACGTCTTAATATATTCGTTGTCTAACCAATATGTGGTACGTGCACTTTTTGAAGATTCCGACATTTTGACTATTATGACTAGTTTACTAAATATATTTTAATATAAAAAGGCTGCTCTGTGACTCTAAACATTATACAGTGAACTGCAATCATTAAAAAATATACTATATATATCAGCCGCAATATTGTCAAATAAAATTATCTCTAGTCTCATATCTGAAAATTATACTTTTTGCACAAAGCAGATATTCGTTTGACAACGATGATATGAAGTTATATATAACAGATAGTATTTCATTTCAGCTGTAACGTTACTTGCTCCATATTAAAGACTGACCACTGAGTACGCCTATGAACATATTGTCCAAAACTAGTAATCACCGAAAAATGAAATGGTCTTTATTTTACGTTGGAAGGTGATAGTGTAAGCTGGATTCACATGAAAATTCGCTAAGAACTCGTTTGTATATTGAATTTAGATTAATTATTAAATGAAGCAGAACCATTTCTTGTTGTCTTCTGGAGTAACATATTCAGTTTTACGAAAAAGAAAGAAATAATTATAGGGTCAAATACACAAATCGCAAGCGTAAAAATATCATTTATACATCACATAACTATCTCTTGATCTAGTGCATATGCCGTGGCTCTCTTTCAGTAAGGTCAACTGGAGAAAATATACGTTTTTAACTAACACGCTTTCATAAGTTTCCCTTGTATGTAACGGAATTTTTGAACTCGATTTTTACCCACTTTAAAAGGTCAGATTAATTCCAAATTTTTCACACATGTCAAGGCCAATGAAAATACAATAATTTCATAATTTTGTTCCATTGTCCTGAACAGGATAATCAGGAATAACGATTTCCAGATTTGGAGATTAAAAGATTAAGAGTAACCCTAAAAGCGAAAACGCTTTTTTTTTGCGTCAGCAGTTTCGTATCATAATATGAACAATTGTCTAGTCTTTCTAAAAATAGAAATAAAAAAAAAGACTCGTGCATGTGAAAAAAAAATTGTTCTAACTCAGGGATAGGCAAACTTTTTCGGTCATGGGTCAAAAATTAATAAAAGAAGTGTATGAATAAATGATAGTTTAAAAACTAAAAATACATGCTCCTACTGTAGATCGAACTAAAAAATGTAAAATAAATTATAGATTTTAAAAAAACTTAAGAACACGCTTTTAATGGTTAAACGAACTAAAAAGTAAAAAACATAATTCTTAATATAAGAATAAAATGATTGACGAGAAAATTAGTGTAATTGTAGTAAAAGCGTGGGGTGTGCTTTGCACTAAATTTTTACACTAATTCTGCATTTCGAAATAGAACTGGTAAGAAATTATAATAACTGATATAGAGCACGCCACGCATTTAATCCAGTGACATTAATTTTCCCGTAAATCCTTTTATTCTTATATTACGAATTATTTTTTTTACTTTTTAGTTCAATGAGCTTTAAAAGTATGTTTTTTAAAACTATAACTTATTTAATACATAAGTTGAATATAATTTCTGATGTAATTTGTAACTATGAAGCAATAAATGCTTAATTCCATAACTCAATAAATCCTCTCTAATCTCATAAGAACTTATTACCAGCAAAATCTTGTGGTTTTTCATCCAAAAAGAAAAACTTTAATAATGAAAACAGCAGATACAAAAAAGTAACAATCATAAATACGCAGATATACAGAAATTATTGCTAAATTTTTTCATTAGAAAAGCTCCTATATTAAAGTGATGTTTCATACCATATTTCTGTTTTCTTAAATATAAATAGTACAAATGTTGTTCATTTTTCGTGCTATAATAATAAAACATTTGTATTTCCTGATCTATTGGAATAGTACCTAAACCAGATATGGCGAGATTGAAGAAAAAAAAGAACTGTGCTACATTTTAAACAGCTGAAACTTTTGTTTAAAAAGTTTTTATCCAATTTCTTATAAAATACCAAATGATTTTAAGAAAATAATGATTTCAACAGAGGTAATCCATTTATGTATTATTATACGTCCGCTAATAGATATATGTATAATAATATTAGAACCAATTTATATAAAATATATTTTCTTAAATGAACTTGTGAGAGAACAGCTGGATTTTATTAATGTCAAATCATCACATTTCTTACAAGAATTGTAATGTATTTGTTGTATTGTGCATCGGTATTTGATTTTTACATGTACATACTTCTAAGAATAATTTGGATAGATTTGAAGAATGTTTGTATCATTAATTATACAAAAAAAGAACACTTCATTTTCTTAAAAATATATATAAATTACCTTTATAATTTTTTAAATGAAACGATAAATTCAGAAAAGTTATTTTTGATTAATATTTTGCAGAGTTGCGAAAACTAAAGAAATTATTTTATTGATACTTCATTTCAAAAGTTGCGTGACATTCTGAAAGGAGAGGCGTGGTAAGTTTTAATATCATTTGTCGTCTTATATGAAACTGACTAGATGAGTAAGGAAATTACGTCGACCGAAGAACATCTCATTTGATACTTTTTACTTGTTTTCGATATATATTTCTTTTTCAACGAAAATTTAAGCTATATGTCTGGACAAACCATTGTACTTAGTAAAATATATATTTCTAACATCTTTTGATAGGATCCTGCCTTAGATGTACTGAAATTCAAACATTTTATATCTACACTTTATAAATTCAAAGTTTCCTTGTAAAAATGATTTTTTTTTGCTGTGCAATTGTTCAAAATTTTTTTTATTGAAGTTAGCAACCTATACCAATATAATTTTAATAAGACAAAAGTGAGCATTCAAGTGATTAAAATTCAAGGCAATTATTTTCTTCTTACTTTTTCGGTATGTTTTAGTTTGCTTTAAATTCAAGTTGCTTAGAAACTCTTTTGAGGTAAAAATACGTCATAGATTCGAACAGTCTTAAAGAAAAAAATTGCTTTTATTTCTATACAAAAATAAACAACAATGGCCTTATCCTTTAAGCCCACATAAACGAAATTTGTAGACTTAGGTTTTATTTAATTTTTTTGTCTTAATTTTTTCTTTAAAGAAGCTTCTTACAACAACGGAACTTAAATATTTTTACTTAAAATGATGAAAATTAAGTCAGTACAAAACTGAATTTTACAAATTTAAAACAGAAGTGATAAAAATAAAACTCTTATTTAAACAAAAAGAAATTCATAAATGTATCAAAAAATAGTTGTATGGAAAAGTTATATAAAGTATTGATGTATCGTATATTTCTGAATGTAAGTCAATCCGTGTAAAAAATGAGAGTACGTTTTTTAAAAATTCACCCAAAATCTAAAACCTGTATATAAGCCAAGTTTTCTTCTCTATTATTCTAACATGTTGTCATGAGGGTGAAAATATTGTCAAAACGGGTGGAATACTTTTCTATTTAAAGTAAAACACCAGACGAAAAACGAGGATAGTTTTGTTTCTGGTTGCTCTGTCTAAAGCTAATGAATTTTTTTCTACTCATTTGTTATCTCGTACACTCTCTATGTTAGTTATACTTTCTGCGTCACTTTTTTTTGGACATCATTTTCTCATTAGACATCCAAAGAGTAAATGTGAATTTTACGAACTGCTGGAAAACTCGGATTCAGATATTAACTTTTAAGAGCCTATGTGTCTCTCCCCCCTTTTGGCACAAAAATTGTATTCCAAACAACTAAAAAGTTCAAACTTTAAAACCGCTTATTAACGATTTAACCGATTTAACGTGATTCGTATGGATTAATTTTTGAATTTAACGATACAAGTTTCAATTTCTGTAGAAATTTTCATTGAAATAGCATTTAATTTAATAAAATATTACCAATATTATTATATCTCTCAATCAATCGGCATTTTACCGGGACACAGAGCAAAAGCGATAGGCTTAAAATTAATTTTATGATACTCCTATTAGTTTTTGAAGGAGATTAATTGGAATACATTATTATTAAATGGTAGAGATATTCTCATTTGATAGATAAGAAAGTATGAAACAAATT
Organism: Trichonephila clavipes; assembly: GCA_019973935.1. Taxonomy (NCBI): domain Eukaryota; kingdom Metazoa; phylum Arthropoda; class Arachnida; order Araneae; family Nephilidae; genus Trichonephila; species Trichonephila clavipes. Next base: position 205,556 of record BMAU01021149.1, read on the forward strand.
CCTATTTTATATTTCATCCGTACCATAGTTCTAGGAATGTCGTTTTAAAGTGAATTACTCTATGTCGAAAATTAAAATCGCAAACACAAAATATGTGATAAATATTAGGATTATTGCAAGGAAATATAACGAGAGATTCATAGCATATAGCAATATAACAATATGGAAAAAAGGTGAATTGTTCGATGCAAGTTAAATTAAAAACGCGATCAATCTAATACAGAGTGTGGCTACCCTGTAGTGTTATACAAGCTTGATATTGTTAATGAGGTAATAAATACTATTCATTCAGAAGGAAGAGGTTGATATTTATTAATGTCTGAAGGATCTTGGGAAGGAGGTGTTGGCATGCAATGGTTCCTCCTAGACCATCCTAAACATGTTCTATAAAGTTGAGACCAGGAAATCTTGAAAACCAGTTCGTACGTCGAATATCCTTCAAGAAAATTGTCCACGGTTTGTGCTCTATGGGTCTCTCTTTATCGTTCTACATGAGAGGAAGTCCGTGTCTGCAGAGCTCGCCGAACCTCACTTAGGCTTCAAGGACATCATCCTTGCAAAGCTTTGTAATGATATTACTCGTATCATAGGTATTCAATGGAGTACGACTTCACTACATGATGCTGCCTTAGATAAAGATTCATCTGCCACCATATTGGTCTAATATCCACATGTTGGCTGCATGCTGATAAGGAGCAGAGGCAGTATCAGCCATATCAATGATACGGGGCCCCAAGCTACAGGGGCCCCAACATATGTAACTACAGTTCCACCAACAGGGCTCCCATATCTGCAAAAGGATCCCGAAGGAATTTAGATACAGTGCCCTTCAGAGTTAGCTACGCCAGTGGTAGGAATTCCACGTTCTTTCCAGTTGAAGAATCACTGAGAGTCAATCTCTGGGATGAACTTTGATTTAATAGTGAGAAAAACTTATTCTCTGTGTATACAAGTGCCTTTGGATCCACAACGAACGGACTCCACTGTGCGAAGTACTCAAAGGGAGACTCACCCTAGGGTGTAAGGAATAAAGGACTATCTCAACAAACCGTCTGTATACCATTTCGGAAACTTCTTTTCCAGACGTAGAAGTTAAGTCCAGAGAAAGCTCTGTAGACGTAATTTGCTTATGTCGCAATGCATTCAAGGCCTAATAGGGATCGTGTGCAGGTGTCATGCTTGAACGGTGCAGGTGTCATGCCACTTGTTTGAGATTAATTTCACAACCTTAATACCACTTTCGGTGCCACTTATAACCATCGAGCCACCTCCACTTGAGACTGTTCAGCTTCAAGCCTACCAACGAGTTTACATCTCATTGAAACATTTAAATTATTGAGAACTATTCTCTCCCTCAAGAATAAAACTTGTAGATTTTAAGTTTATATTCCCAACACATAAGACAAAAATCCCAGATTCCTAAGCAATCCAATCCCACCTTGTTCTACGAAGCTAACGTTAAATATATCTATTCCATATTGGAGACTAATATTGTGCTCTACAAAATATATAAACTACGAATTTTATCAATTTCCCTGGTGGAGTTTTGAGTTATTATGGAAAAGTTCTCGTGGTCTTAATTTTGGACATCAACATATCTTGTAGCATTATGTTTGGAAATCATAAATATAAAAACTGTTATATGTTTTGTGGACCACATATGAGAAAAATGGTTACGCACTTTTTTTAAAAAAATTTAGTTCCATTAATATTAGGATTTATTTTCGGGTGTAAATTGAAATAAGATTTCAATCAATGTATATTGCAAGGTATTTAAATTATTATGTGAATTTTTATTTTGTCAATTAAAAACTTTGAGGAAAATTTTATTTTGAAATAAATTTATTTACACAAACATTAAACATGCAGAAAATCATTACATATTTCATTAAATTGTTTAATACTAGAATATATATTTTAAGTTAAAATTATCGCATTCTTCGTTGGAAAAAAAAGTTAAAACTCCTGAATGACAAAAAATTTAAAGAGTTCATTCATTAAATCCTATATTTTAGTGACATTATAAAAAACCAATTTAAGCGTAACATTTGCGTGTTTTTCGCCAGTGAAATCACTAACCTAATCAGTATAATTGTTCCACATAATTCATAAACGGAGGAATCCCAGTTCCTGATTCACGGAAAATCCCATTCTCCGTATCACAATTTAATGACCCGAAGCAGGAAGCCTTTCTGAACGGAAGGTCACGGCTGCTACGTTGATGTACATTTCATTCTTAGGTAGAAAAATGTAAGAAAAGTGAGTATAGTGAACTTTTTCTGACAAGAATCCTTTTGTAGAGAAGAATATTTACTACCTGATCACGTGACGGGTGTGGCACCCACAGGTTAGCACGCGAACCTGTGTTGGTAAACCTTTAACCGCACCCACTGTCGATAGCAGTAATTACCAAATCTAGCAGATTTTTCGGGGGTTTATTTTTAAATACCCTAGTTTTCTTTTTATGATGTATTATGACATATTTTTATTTTGAGATGAGCTTTCTGCGCAGAAATATAATATTTGATTTTTTTTTCTCCCATTTTTATCATATGTGTCGAGAAAGAGATCAATCGGAGACTGCATACGCCCTTGAGGGAAAGATGATTCGTGAGTGGACCTAGTTTTGTCAATATGAGATTAAGAGATTGACAGATATAGTATTTAGAATTATTCATTACTACAATTCAAAAATAATTCGTGTTAAAGGAATAAATTTTGTGTCAGAATCCTTAAATTTCTTCATAAAGAGGCATTAAATTGCATTACGTAAGGGTTGGAGAATCTTTTTCATATGCAATTTTTGGTTTTGTTTATTATCTCTAACGTGATGTTATAGAAATATTTAAAATCCCAACAGCTCATATTCAAGAAACACTTCACGTTAATATTAAAAAATAAATTTTACTTATACTAATAGTTTTCTTACTAAATAACGTAAAGTCTGGAGTATAGAGCGCACCGGCGTATATATAACGCACATCTATACTTTCAAGCTGCATTTTCTGATTTTTAAGTACATATATTCGCCGTATAACGTGCACCTACTTTTTACAAAGAGTCCTGAATTGTAAGCATGCAATGCTATTATGTTTTGAAGCCATTTATTCAAAGTATTATCCCAAAGGCTTTAGAAAAATTAGTATATTTCTAGAATTGCAACCCTTTAAGTTCAAAAGGAATGTTATATCCTTCAAATAAACATATTTCGAAGTATGTAGGGAAGTCAAACTTTTTTGTATCTTTTTCTTATTTTTAGAGCTCTCATTTTCATACCCGGCGTATAACGCGCCCTTAAATTTCGATCTTATTTTTTGTATTAAAAGGGCGCATTATACGCTGGATTTTAAGGTATATTAATTAAAAAAGTATTTTTATAAATGAAAGTCATCCTTAAACGGTAACAGTACAAGAAACATAGTATATTAGAGATAATTTTAGCTGATAGTCAGGTATATTATTTCACTGAAAAATTAAATTTAAACCCCAAAAAGTGATCGGAAAAGAAATCACAGCCGAACCTCTATATTACGAACCTCTATATTGCGAATTTTTCTTTATAGATAACTTTTTCCTGGAACCAAGAACATTTCACGATTTTTTTCATAAAATAACCTCCCAATAGCGAAGTGCATTTTCTATTAAACGAACTTTTTCTTTTGTGGTTCAATTTTTTTTTCTCTTTACTTTTAAAAAATATCGGGGCATTTTTTGAATTATTCTCTCGTTCAGCCCATTTCATGGTAATTAATGACCTTAAATTGATCTTACCAAGTGCTAACTCACCTAGATCAATAAAATTGCCGCAATATTTGAAATAAATTGAAATAAAATTAACAGATTTTTTATCGGTAATTAAATTTAAGAACGCATGTGGCAGTGTATCCCTAAAATTACTGGTTGTAAAAAAATGTATGTTTAAAACTACTTTTGAAGGCTTAAAATTAGAAAATGCCATAAAAAAATTCATTAATTTTAATATAAAACTATTTTTTTAAAATTGAAAATACACACACACACTTATTCCTTGGCAATGGGTTTTTTACCTTATTTTCTTTGCAGATTTATTTTTGATGGATAATATATATAAAATAAATAGATATTAGTTTATAAAAAAGTGTATACAATTACACTGTTTTTAAATTTAAAAAGATTTATGTGGTTTATAAAGTACTTTGAAAGATTAACCTCTCTATATAACGAATTTTCCATATAACAAACTTTTTTTCGGGATTTAGCAACTTCGTTAAATAGAGATCCGACTGTATATCTCCTAAAGAAATTTCAGAATTTCACCTCTGATAACCCAGTAAAAGCCATCAGTTCCCTATTTCAGCTTTTCACACTGATGTATTTTCATTTTAATATGCCATACATATAATTTTAAATATATTTTCAATATGTCATCCTGAAAATGTTTTATCTTTCAGAAGAACTTGTAGTGCAACAAAAACGAGCAATAAATTTCGATTAAATATTAATGTTATGAAAATGTACTATAAGAACTGCGAAATATGTTAGGTAATTGGTTTAAATTACCAAACGAAATTGCTGGAGAACTGTAGTAAAACATAAGAGTGCCCATCATACCAATTTAAGCTTATAAGTTGTGTAGGAATTATTTTCCTTGGTCATATAACACACAAATCATATTCATATTCCCAATAAGATTGTAATACTTAACAATTTCTCATTTCAGTGGGGTTTGATTTGAATTGAATTAGTGTTGAAAGAGAAGCCACACAAGCGTTGTTGGCAAAGGACTTCCTAATATTGAATCAAATCAAGTGACAAGGACGCCAAGCTAGTATTTCACTCTTCTAACCTTCCCATGATGCTGAGGAAGGAGTTTCTGGTTCAGTTTCATTTAATATAAAACACTTCCCATTATTCTCCATGCGAATTAGATTTGTTCAAATGCTAGACTTAAGTAATATTAGGTAAATTATAATCAGTTTATCTCATTCGAGAATAAGAACCAGATAGAACCAAATAATTATAACGTATCCCCCCAATAATATTACGTATCTCTACTTACGAGATAATATTTCAGTGGAATCAGGATTCGAAACTTTCGGCTGTACTTGAATATTGCCGCTCAAGAAACTCGTACTACCATTCGAGTACGATATCTGATTTCAAGGAAGATTTAGATTTTATATAAATAAAGAAAACTTTTACATCCTTTACTAGAACCCTGCTAGTTTAATGAAATGTAAAATGGTATAAATAGGCAAGTGCAATTTTAAAATCTGAAAAAATTAAATGAAAATCAATTTTACGTTTCTTAAAGTAGCATTGTTTACATTTTATATCAAAACTGTGAATCTTACGTTATCTGTGTATGAGATTCCATTTTGAATTACTTTTACGTAGAAATGAAAATTATATATTTATGTGCATTATATTTCTTTCTTTCACACACACACAAGTAACAATGCAATTTTAATAAAATATTTTAAGGATGTAATTTTCAACCATTGTCGAAAATAGATATTCTTTTATTGTGAGAAAAAATTATGTCGCGTGTATTAAATTTTCTATTTCAGTTGGAATAACGTAAAAAGAGTCGTATGCTATTATTTTCAATAAAAAGTATTGATGACTAAATACAAATTTATTGTGATTTTGTTTTCACAATCAATAACAAAAATATAAAAAAAATATGATTTGGAATGCTTTAATATTTCATCAAGAAAAATCAAGTGAAGGTTCCTTTTTAATATAATATAGAAACTTCCAATTTTGTCCAATTTTTCTTTTATCCATAATAATTAATTCTCCTTCGATCGAAATTCTTTTCTCTTTTTTGTGGGTTATTATTTTATTACATTAATTTATTATGTGCTGCACATAATTCAACAAATAGTTCAGAAATTTGGCAGTTTTAGTAATTCATGTTTTTCTATTAATCTAGGATGTACATAATCTGGAAATTTGCAAATAATACAAATAAATTACATTTATAAAATATTAGATTAGGATATTTACTAAAGTGATACATATTTTACTATGTTACTAAGGCTTTGTGACATGGCACGTATATGTTCAAGCATTAACAGAAAAACCTGGATCATAACGTATTTTAAAGTTTTAAATAGCTCCACTATGAAGCTACTAAGTCTGCGTTCCAAGGAGGTCCCTTTTGGGTGTGGATAGTTGGGTGCAAAACATCTCTAGAGATAACGTTTTCCTTTTTCGAACAATTTCCGTTGAAGTATTTGCCAGAGCCGGATGTCCAAAGGGTGTCATCAAGATCGGAGATCTGCTATCTGTCCGTCGAAGGCTGTGTTGCCCGAGATAGTGAAGGGAGATGAAGTCGCCTTTGATGTCCAGTTGGGAAAGGAAGACAATACAAATAAGATGGACATTCTGAAACGGACTCTATTTTGGAGTATCCGTTTGCTTCTGTACTGTTAATAATCGGTGTGGAGAAAGATATCGAAGAATAATAACAGGAATACAATTCCGAGGACAGAGAATAATAGAATATATTTTCTGAGAATTTGGGAAGTTCGAACGTATAGATGCGTATTTAGTATATTTATGAAATGTACGTGCAGGATTACTGAAAACTTTACCCAAAAATTCGTTGTATTCAATTGATAATGACCTAAAGCATTTTCAATAGAATATTCTAGGAAAATTGGAAAATATTTCAAACAACAAAAGTAAACGTTTTTTTTTCTTGGTGAAAATTATATCACGTGTACACACTTGGGGAATAGAAACAAAAAATAAAGAATTTCAATTTATTGTGATTCGTGTATTCAGATTAATATGATTTAAGGTTCTACTAGAAAACACGAATATGTGTTATGTGAATGGTTGTGAATGAAAATGACACAAATAAGTATGAATGGTTTAATTTAATTTCGCTAAAGTAGAATTATATTTATTCGAATTTAAGTCGCTAGCAATTCTCTCGATGCCAAAATCTCTACACGTTTTCGTGAAATATTAATAATAATAAAAAACAATTTAAAATGGGATATCGATATCCAATATTTACAAAATGTATAAAAGTTTAAAATGAGAACTAACAACAAGTGAATAATTAATTTATTTTATCAGTATTAAAAACTTTTAAATACAAACATGAACTTGTAATTGCTCTAACGGCTAGAGTATCATGTTTAGTTTCCCCCATCCAGTGAATTTTTCCGCCATCAATTCTAAGCCGCACCCTATTTTCAGTAGCACTGACATTGGGGAAAAGTGTGCCTTAGATTAGAATAAATACGGTAATTCCAAAAAAGAGAATATTGTTAGATTCGATGATTAAGAAAAGAAAACGCTCTTTAATAAGATTTTGTTTTATTCATATGCAAAAGAAAAATGTTTTCAAATAAATAAAATTCAAATTGTTATAATACATTTAATTATTGTACTTTGTTTGCCCCCCTTTAAAATAAAATCTTCACAATGTAGTAAAATAAATTAATCAGAATCGGAAAAAATATTGTATAATGTCAATTTACGAAAAAGAAGTATCTAATTCTAAAAAAAAATATTTATTATAAATGAAAATATTCTATTAACTAGGTTATATAAAGCTCTTGCACTAAGCTATTGTTTGAGTGTTAAATCTTATTTAATTTTTTTGGTCCAAAAAGACAAAAACTAACGCAAGAGCGTACAATAGTGAGGTACCCTTTATTTACCGACGGTACTTTTAAGTACCACTCACTTTAAAATTACATAGAATAACCATTTTTACGAATATCCTGACAATACTTTGCAGGAATATTCTTTAAAATCCACTCTTCCAAAATATATGTGGCAGCACGGGTTCTATGATAAGTGTTTTAGCGGTGAAGGCGAATAGTTTTATAGCAGAAATTACATTTTCAGCTGACGGCGTTTTCAGCGAATTGGGAAGATTATCATTTTTGTTCCGAAAAAATAGTTAATGTCAAAATTTAAGCTTCTTATTTTTTTGTATGTTAATGAAGATCTTAGAAAACGATTTGACTATTTATTTTAAGTGAACGGTGTATATAATTAATTTTACAGTGGAATATCTTTAATTAATTAATTAGCTCTAACGGATTAAATTTCCAAAAGTTGAGTATTTTGCTTATGTATATCCCTTAATTTTCAATGCAGTGATCCAAAAAAAATATTGCATGAAAAAAGTGCGGTAGATAAAGGGTGAATCATCGGTACTCAACCTTTATTTCAACCGGGCCACATATATACAACTATTTCTCGCGGGCCGCAACATTAGGATTAACGGGAGAGGGGGGGGCGGATACTATAAGATCAAAAACATTGAAAACGCAGAAATTGATCAAAATATTAATATTTTTGTATTTCATTTTAAAACTACATTAAACTCCATCAAATTCGACTCACAGAAAAAAAAGGGAGCATTTTTTTTCCCTGTTATGGGGTTATTTAGATTTCCTTTCATCAATGATCCCAACAGCCCCATCCCCAAGTATTTTGTTTCTGAAAATAAAAAAGAAGGGACTGGAAGATTTATGCTTAGTGGTATATAGCGACGAGTAAAATTATATTTTTTAAATATAGCATTTTTAAAACAAATTAAATACATTGTTGATCCATGTTTGCTTTTTCTACGAAACAGTCAAAAAATCCCAATCGTCTTGAAATAACAAATATTCTTTAGATATCTCACGCTTGGAAGGCATGAGGGTTAATTAAAAATTAGTTTCACCCAAAAAATAGTCGCTAATCTGTTATTTGTTAACACTAACCGTTACAATTTCAAAAGAAAAAAGTTATCTCGCAATTCCTATCAGCACCACATCGATAGCAAAACCAATATATATGCGATAGCTTAATTGATAGAATTTCTCGTTAAAGTTTGAATATATTGTTCTTAATTAATTGAATTTGTTAGTGAAACAGGGAAGACCGGGCCACTCAGAAAGGTCTGGCGGGTCACATGCGGCCCGCGGGCCGCAGGTTGAGTATAGCTGGGTTAAATCATACACTACCAAGTTAAGTCGTACAAAAGCGAGTTGAAAGCACAATTCGTTACTATATGATCGTAAAAACTTCACGTATTATTCTTAATTAAATGAGTATATTTGGTAGATACTTCAATAATTCCAGTGTAGAATCTTGTTTAATGATCAAGGCCTAATGAATATGTTATATTTAAAACAATATTTAATCATTGGCCATTATATTGAAACTTGTATATATATACATATCAACTTACTCTTTTCACAATTAAAAAACAAATGGAAAGAAAAACACGCTGATTAGACAATAATATTAGCCATGCACTAAAACGTAAGCGAATTATGCAAGAATGACGCAATCAAAGTACTTTTGAGATAATCGATTACCCAGCTTTCGTGTAAAGCCAGCCGATTACTAAACATGTAGTTCGGGTTGTTCAACTAATTGGATGCGTTTGGAAGAACGGTTAAAAATAATTTGATTTGATGTGAATGAAACGCGATAGCTAAATCATTTTCCTTGAGTATGTGCACGTTTCAACATTAAGGTTAATTAAATTGAAATTTTCAAGTAAACATTTGTTACATCTGTTTCTGATTCAAACATATATTTATGCTAATACCTTGCTGAACCTGATGGGGTTATGTATGTCTTATGGTTTATTTTGAAAAGCAGAAATATTTCCCCTGTATTTTAAAAGGAAAAAGAATTAAAGTCTGAGTATATAAAAGAGACGGGTGATATTATCTTTATAGGCCAGGGGTGGCGAACCTTTTGGATCAACGTGCCATTTTTTCTTTAAGAAATGTTTAAGGAGGTATAGACGTGCCGTCAAATAATTTTGACTTGTGATTATATTGGGAAAATAATGCATACAGCAAAATACTAACTACTCAAAACTCTTTATTTACAACGAAAAAATACATTTTTCACTGTATGGTAGTAAATGTTTTATTTATACGTGTGATTCAATTTATAATACCATTAGTGTGAATTACGTTGTGGTAGATTGGATGACAAATAACTTGTATTAGGATTGTAAGATGTTACTTTCACTAGAATGCAAGCTGAGTTGGAGTCATCTTCCAAACGGTTTCTAAGGGAGACTTTAATGTTATTCATCTCTAAAAATAATGACTCGCAGGTATAGGTAGATGAAAATGTGGTTTAACTAGAGTGAGCCAGAGTTTCTTCAAACAGCTAAATGTATCTGGAATCGAATTTTTTGTTTCCAAATTTTCATTGCTAGCATTTTTGCTTATATTGCTTTATCTGTTTTAATCAATTCCAACTTTTCCTTTTTTCTATAAATTTTTAAATCCATATTGAATTAGACTGGAAATGAATGAGTTGCATTTCAAAATTTTCAATTTACAACCAATAGAATTGGGACAAATTCAGTTTATTAAATGAAGTCACATCAAGGTACAAAAAAGTTTGAGCGTTTCCGACAACTCTACGAACTGAGAAAATCTCGCTGAAAACTGCGACTGATCACTCACATTTTTCGTAATACTTCATATTGAACTTTGTTATTTTGAATTAAAATGTAAACCATTTTGATCGGTGGCGTGCCCAAAGTATTGTGTCGCGTGCCATTAATGGCACGCGTGCCAATGGTTCGCCATCCCTGTTATAGGCTTAGTTGGCAGAAATTTAGGTTCGTACAAGATTAAATATATTGTCATTGTGTAAAAGAAGGGATAAATGTGTATGTGTATGTGTATGTGTTTGTCAATATTTTGCTATATTTTTAGGTAATCAATTAATATTTATTTATTAAAAATTGTTAAATTTCTACTTAAATAAATTAATGTGCTGCTGAAGTATTAATAAAAAGGCCATCTCAGTTATTTGAAAAAATATAGTGTATAAAAATATCTTTTATGTGTGTGTGTGTTTGAGAATTTTTTGCTGTTTTTAGGTAAATAATCAATATTTGTTTATTAAAAAATTGTTAAATTTCTACTTTTATAAATTAATGTGTTGCTTAAGTATTTATATGAAAGGCCATCTTAGTTATTTAAAAAATATAGTTCACATACGTTATTTACTTTTATAATTCACATATATCTTTTTATATTAAAAAAACCCTCCATTTTTTTAAATAGGGCAAATACATTATGAACTAACGATTGAACTGACGATTTTTCAAAAATATCATAACTCTAGAATTAATGCCATAAATTTGTATGATGCATGAAGAAATTATTACTGATATTGTTAATGTTTTTACTATTAATTAAACTAATGTTATTAAAAACACATAAAGAAATTATTAAACTGAAAAATAAAATTGTTTTTCATTGTAAACTAATAATTCCATTATGCCTTTTCAAGATTCTCTTTAAAGTTTCAACATTCTACGATAAAATTCAAACAAATCATTTTTAATGATGAAAGGTTAAGGGGTGTGTTAAATTATCAACACACACAACCATGCCACACGATTCATCATGGTTCAAGATGCCATCACATACTACAGCTAGTCACCGCTAAATCGCCTTATTAGCGGCAATGTGACGGCCCATTAATATCTAAACGATGTGAAGCGGTTAACATTACGCTCCTTTCAAGTGTACCTTATCTGATTGAACTTTTCAGAAGCAAAATATTTAATTATATATGTATACAAAAATATATGTGTGTGTGTTTTACCGGCAAAGTATGAAACGCCGGCGTTGTATATATTACCTAAGCATTCTATAGAACGACCAAAGCTATTTAGGGAAAGTATGAAAAAAAGATCATGATAAAGCTATTATTTCAACGACGTACGTTCCCAGAAAATATAAATGTTATTCTGAAAAAAATAATGCGAGTGCCATTAAAAAATTTGTTCAAAATACTTAAAGGAAAAAGAAAGTTGTACCAAACAAAATTTATGTCTTTCTTATAAAGGAAAAAAAACATTTCTTATAAAAAATAAAAAATTAAAATTAACCTACTTGTTGCCACATGGTAGGCTTGATTGATGGTTTGCATAACATTTCAATACATTTTTCATGCAAAGACATTCTTATTTTGGCACTTTGTTTTGTACATACGTTTGGCGAATCCTTGGCCTCTTGCATTGTAATGAACAATTGTACTGACCGGTGAGGAATTTCGTGGTCAGGAATATGTTTAATTCTAAGCAAGTTCTTTGGGCACAAAGTGAATTGTGATAATTGTTTTAAAATTCCTCCAGAATTCCCCCCAATAAAAGCCGGCAGAAACCACATTCTATTTCCCACTCATTAGAAGTGCATTTTTCCCATTCATAATATATTGGCATTCAGAAAAATTCACAGGTTTCACAACAATGCGCTTTTTAAAATAATTTTCTGGCAAGGTTCACAAAGGAGGATGTACGGTACAATATCATGAGGTGTAACGTTTTTGTATTTGGTTAAAAGTTCTTTCAAAATTCTATCACGTCCTCCATGTCCAATTGCCAAACGAGTTTCAAGAGGTACGTGAAATAACTCAGAATTCGTGTCGTAATACTGTATAGTACTGACACCTTCTCTAACAGGTTAAATGAGTTTACTTTTGTTTTTCACAATCATCCCACCATAGCGATTCAGCAACCAATAGTCCCTGGATTCCTTCTTAGCTATCATTTTGGGTTTTTGTAAATCAGTTATTAACTTCTGGTAAGTAGTTTCGGTTAAAAATAAACTGGGCTTTTTTGCAGCATAAACTCGAATTTTGGTCAGTTCGTCATCGAACAGTTGTCTCATGTCTATAGACCATGATTTTTTCTCTAACACTACAACTCTCGCAGCACAGGAAAAAACTAATTTTTTGTTGAACAAATTTAAGTGAAATTGCATATTTTGATATTCCCGAACAAACCGCAAAGAGTAACTGACAAATTTTGAGTACGAGGCTCGCGTTTAAAGTCTCGTGCCTTGCCACGCAATATTCGAAACGAATCGGAAATGCAAATCATACCTTGCATGGTTTCTCATTAGTCATTCCATAGAATGCTTAGGTAATGTTTGAATATGAATCATTTCATACATTGCCGGCTAGTCTTAGGCATTATATACAATGCCTAGGCATTCTATAGAATGCGGATTTCATACTTTGCCGGTGACATACATATATATATTTAACTTTTGTTTCTGAAAAAGTTTTTATTTTTCTTAATAAGAATCAAGTGTAAGTAATTTCCATACAAATTCAAAATAAATTAGTTTTGGTGAGTGAATGATGAAATTTAACGACGCACTGTTCAGCTACGCGAGGACTTTTGGCGACGGATCTCGTAATTTTTAACCATGGTCAGTTTGTTTTGGTCAACAATTCTTGAAAATAAAATGTTTTCAAACTATTTTACCTAAAAAATAATAAAATAAATCTGGAAAAATATTAAGGCTATTAATCCCTTATTTCAATGTTTTAAAATGACGTGCAAAAACATAGCTACAAAAATATAAGAAAATCGTAAAATGAAATACTAAACCTAGATGAGTATCCCATATTTCTTAAAACATGTCTCATAAAATCCTTCGCTTAAACAGGAATTCTTAGAACTACACTTTATTTTATTTTACTACTGGGTATAAGGGGTCTCAAGAGTGTTAAATTTCTCCAGAGGTCTGAAAATATAAACAATTTTCAAACAGGTATAACTCTTTTAAATTTAAATAAATTATTCAAATCTTTTACATATTATTTATAAAAGAATGGGGTTTCAGAAAAGTATAAAATGTTTAAAATATAATAATAATTTTAAAAATCATAAGCATATGAAAATTCTATGATAAATATTAAGTATTTTTTGCTTTGCGCACGCTATTTTCTAAAATTTTAGCCTCTGATGTATAAAACTTTATAGAATAGTAAAATGCATCATACTCTTTAAACCCTACCTAATTTTAGTATTATATATCTTTTGTATTTAAAAATATTTGTAAAATATTGCAATTTTTTAAATATTTTTAAAAAATGTATTTTTTTATTTATTAAAATATGTAAGTTATAATTCTATTTATATAAAAGTAGCTACAGTGTAAAAAGAATACATTTACCTTTATAAATCAACTTATAGCTAGTAATTAAAGCTACTATTTTAGCAAATAGCAAGCGCGACATAAAACTTAATAATTATTTCTTATAGAAAAGTTTCTTATTTTCATACGCTTAGAATTTTTAAAATTATGATTAGATTTTAAACATTTTATACTTTTCTGAAGCCCCATTCCTTTATAAATATTGTGTAAAAGATTCGAATTATTTAATTTAAATTTTTAAAAATTATGCGAGTTTGAATATTGTTCATATTTTCAGACCTCTAGAAAAATTTAACACCCCTGAGACCCCATAAGGGAACGTCGTTTTTAAACGCCTTAACTTTTATGTGTTGTCGATCCTTAGCAAGAAGTATAATTCAACTAAAACTCGTTTAAACAAGTACATTAGTACACTATTGATGATTTGCACCCATTTTATTGCATTTTAGTTAGTTTTTTTAAACTTGTAAAACTATCAGCATGGGTGAAGAAAAAGTACACTAAAAACATTGTATGTTGTTTGAGTTCCGAAAAGGGAATATAACGCGATGAAGGCAAGAAGGAACTTGTGTGACGTGTTTGGAGAGGAAGCAGTAACAGCTCAAACACATGCCAAAGATGGCTTGTGAAATTTCGCTTGGGTGATTTTTCTTTGAAAGATGAACTCAGATCGAAGTGCTACGCAAAATGATCAAGACAAATCCTAAATTAACTTTTACAGAAATGGGCTTCAATCTTGGAATTCTTCAGACTACTATTTTGAATTATATTATAAGGCTTGGTTTTTTTTTTCGTGTTCAAACTCTGTTTGGGTACCATACGAATTAAACGAAAAAAATTGAAAGGACAGAATTTCGATATGTTCTTCAAATCTTGCTAATCACAAAAAGAAATCGTTCTTGGACCATTTGGTGACTGTTGATGAAAGGAGGATAGTGTATAAATACGTGGTTAAAAAAAAGTATATATTTACAAAGTGAAGACACTACCACCCACATCCAATGCTGGCGTGCGTCAGAAGAAGCTTGTGTTGTGTTGTTGGTGAGATAGCAAGGGTATAGTACACTATTAGTTGCTGAAAGAAAATGAAATGATCATTCCTGTTCGCAGCTTGATGTTTTGAATAAAGAATTCAATGTAAACGTCCATCTTTGGTCAACAGAAAGGGTTTGATTCTTGATCATGACAACGCTAAACTACACGTAGCAAGGAACACCGCATAAAAACTTGCAGAGTTGGATTAGGAAACTTTACGTCAACCAGCGTATACTCCTGATATAGCCCCGTCTGACAATCAAGTGTTAAAGTCACCGTAAAACTTTCTTAATGGAAATGAATATGTAAATTATGAGGGTGTCGAAGTGGCAGTGGAAAAATATTTTTTCTCCAAAACTAAGAACTTCTTTTCCAGGGTGTTGGATAAGATGGCAGACAGTTGTAACTAACAAATAGGACATTATATTTTAGATTATATTTTAAATAAAAAGTGCAAATATATATGTTTTCTTTCTTCCTTAGGAAAAAAGACAGAACACACACTTTCCCTTCCACCCAATATTTATCGATTCATCAAATATTTTGCCTTCATTTTGGACCAGCTGATGTTAATAATATCATGACCAAAAATATCATTTTACAACATCTTTTTTACCTTCTTTTGATTTTATTTAGTTTAGTAAATTTACTATTGCTAAAAAATTAAGTTTAATTTTCCAGTAAAATGTTAATTAGTTTTTCATTCACATGCAAGAAATCCTACGTTATACATTTCGTTCTACTCGGATATATAATTTCTTGAATTAATGCAGTTGTGTTTGTATGCTATTGAGTTTATATATGATACACACAATTATTTATTATAACATTTATTAATATTTATAAAACAACAAATGTACTTAAAAATGTTCCTGAAATTTAAAAACAACAAAAAGAACTTTTTTTTTCAAAACGATGGTAAATTTTAAGACGATATCGTGATATCATGAATATCATAAAAGCACTATTTGCTCAGGTGGGCATGCATTAATTTGTATTCCGTCGTGTCATGTTGTGCAATATTTGATTTGTTTTTTCAAACATAAATTCTTGTTCTTTGGATGCATTTACTCTTATTTTCTAGTCCAGATTCAACCTGTTACCATTTTCTGATCACGATGTTTCTTACAGACTCAGCACACACACACACACAGCTCACGTTATAACCTTATTCGCATATTTTTATTTGTTCACGGAATCATTGATGTGTTACAGGAAGTAAGTCTGCATCAACAAAAGAGTCTACTAAGCTAATGAACTAACGAAAGCTAATTTATAGCAAACTAATTTAATTATTAAGAAAGAAGTATAAAATGCCACAGAAATTGGATATGCAAAATACCCATAAATTTTGAATGTAATGGCTTGTAAATGGAAGAAAAAGGAAATCGCAAAGTGATACATATATAATTAATCTTTATGCTTTTATTAATATATAGTCATATAGTTTTACCTCTTTTATAATTGCTTTTGGAAGCCATCTATTTTTGGTGATTGTAAGAGAAATCAGTGTTGGAATAAACACAAAAATCATATCATTAACAGAAAGAATACGCCAATGAAGCACGATTACTTGGTTCTTCAGATTGTCCAAATCTTTTCCTGCAGAGTTAAGTTAGATTCGTATGCAACACTTCTAAATAGATATATCATATTTTTATACGGTATTTTATAAAGTCCACACATAAAGTTCATCTTTAAAATTAGTGTCTTCCAGTCTCTGTTTAAGACTAGAGTAGATTATAAGTGGCCACATGAGCCAATGTAGGACAGGGTGATATTAAGAGTGGAAGCATTTTCAAGTACTACCTGCCTCATATAGAAATTCTCTTTAATTCATTATTCATCAACAAATCATGTTATGTTAAACTGTATGATATATATATTTTTTAAATTATTGTAATTTTTCTTATAAAACGCGATGGAAGGTTGTAAAATAACAAAATAAGGGTAGTAAATTCAGTGTATTCAATAATTTGTATTCAATACAAACCGTTAATCTGATAAACCCATCATTATATATATATATATATATATATATATATATGAAAGAAATTTGTATAATATATCAAAAACAAGAAATAATAGATAATGAACATAACAAGAAATAACGTAATAAAAATATAAAAGCTAAACATGAAGATTGAATTTATAGAAAAATACAAAAAAGAACCTAGCAAGTCAGAAAGCAATTTCGGACTTAGGACCGAATAAGTGGGGTTAAACTACCTGGTACACACACATATATATATATATATATATGTACCAGGTGGTTTTCTTAAACTTCCCCTATAAGCGGCCTCCTACTGCGGAAACGGGGGGGGGAGGGAATGCAAGGAAATTTTGTACATGGGCTATACATGAGATGCGCTTCCGGAATTTCGAAACAAAATGTAGGGAAATTTTGAAAAAAAACCCTTTTTGGGAAAACATAAAATTTAATTCAACAAACGACCAAAACGGAATACGGAAGCAATTTTAACAATTCAGAACAAGAATAATGAGTAATAAAATGTAAAACCTAGAAAAGCTGTTAGTTGTAGATGAAAAATGTTGAGATTTTCATGCTAGGGAAGAAGAGGAAACTTTATGCAAAAAAGGCTAGGGTATAAAACGTTTACAGACTTTGTCAAGTTTAAGTCGATGTTTCCAGCTGTGCTAATGGTGGTCTCTTTAGTTGAACGAACGTTGTTAGTGAAGCTGTTTTGCGAAAACAAAGGGAATGTTCCTGCTGCAGTTCGGGAATTTCGTCATAGAAAGAACCTACCGCGTGGACCTATGTCTACTAAAGGTATCCGGGAAATGGTTAAGAGATTTGAAGAGACAGGGAAATTAGGAGTTAAACCTGAATGAGGCCGTAACCGGTACTTGTTGATGCCGCCAAGATAGCTGATGATGCACAGTCACAGACATCAGAATTTGGGGGCAGCAGCACTCGTGCAGTTTCTCGACAGACAGGCTATTCTTACAGCACTATCTAAAAAGTACTCAGAAACATAATGCACTACTTCCCATACAAGATCTGCCATAGCCAGGAGTTGCTTGATCGGGACAAGCCATAACGTCTCGCACTCGCAGTCAGTTTTCTCAACAGAATGAATGTTAATCTGTCATGGCCGCCTTGGGATATTCTGTGGAGCAACGAGGCTCATTTCTACCTCAGTGGGACAATCAACACACAGAATTGTCGCATTTGGGCTAAGGAAAATCCACGGACACATAAAGAAATTCCCATACGATCTCCAAAGGTCCCTGTCTGGTGTGGATTCAAGGCGACATTCAACCTTGGGCTATTCTTCTTTGAGATAATCAGTGAACGTGGGTCTGTCACATGTTCCGTTAAGCGCCGTCGGTACCATGATATGCTGAAGACGTTTGCTGTGCTGCAACTACAGCAGAGACGGGTCCTTACATCGACCATTTTCAAGCAGGATGGTGCACCCCCACATATCCATGGGTTCGTGAAGGCGCTATTGCCCCAACACTTTAAGAGGAAAGTGTTAGTAGTTGCTTCTTTCTTAATTCATGGTTACCACGTCACCTGATCTAACTCCGTATGATTTCCGGTTATGGGGCTATTTAAAAAATATGGTGTATCTTGGAGGTTTTGCGATGTTGAATGACTTGAAGAACACTATAACGCTTCATGTCCAACGCCTCATAACTGATCAGTTACGATCTGCTATTGAGCACACTGTCCATCGCTTTTCAAGTTTGTAGTTGAATGAGGGTGGTCACTTGGAGTACCTTTCCCAACATCGTCCTGGTCACGATTGACAACTGCTCCTCTGGTGCAGTTTCGTTCTAATCTGTTCTTGTTTCTTCAAACTGAACTGTTTTTTTCTCTCGCTTATCTTTACTTAATGTGGTGGTTCGATGACAAGGTGATATGAAACTAGTAAAAAAATGTTAATATTGTTTTTTATTTCGTTTTGGTCATTATTGTGTTAAGTTTCAGTTTTTTGAAAAGGTGCCCTCTTGTGGACATTTTAGGACTAATTTTTTCCCCCTAAATACCACGAGAGCATCTCGTGTATAAGCCTATATACGAAATTTCTTTGCATTCCGATCACCCGTTTGCGCAGTAGGATGCCGTTTTTAGGGGGAGTTTAAATGTAACTATCAGGTACTTCCCATACATGATCCGCTAAACCCAGGAGCTGCTTGATAGGGACAAGCTGCAAATCCTTTCAATCGAGGTCACTTTTCTCAACGTAATGACTGTTGATCTGGCATGGCCATGTGGAGCGACGAAGCTCATTTCTTCCTCAATGGGACAGTCAAAACACATAATTGCCGCATTTTGGTTAAGAAGAATCCACAGATCCACACTGAATTTCCCCTACAGTCTCCAAATGTCTGTATGTGATGTGGATTCAAGGCAGCATTCATCCTTGGGCTATTCTTCATTGAGGAAGTCGGTACAAACTAACAAAATCTAACCTCTTTTGAATAAAACTTTTTCCTAAACATGCAAATCTCGACATTTTCCACCTACAACTAACAGCTTTTCCCAGTTTGCATTTTATTACTCATCATTCTTTTTCTGGATTGTTAATATTGATTCTGTATTTCATTTTGATCGTTCGAGTTAAATTTCATGTTTTTCCCGAAAAGAGATTTTTTTCTTGAAATTCCGTGAGGGCAGCCCATATACAAAATTTCGTTGCATTTCGTTCATCCGCTTGCACTGTAGGATGCTGTTTATAGGGGAAGTTTAATTATAACCACCTGGTATATATATATATGCAGCAATGAGGGAGATGAGGGTTCTGTTGAGATCCACAGTGGAAAGTATTTTTATGGATTGAATTGCTATTTTCTCAAAGATTTCGAACAGAACGTGTCGTTGCACCAATGCAGAGCTCGCGTACACTGATTTTATATATGGGGTTGCAAATGGAAATGAAGCGTACGCTCATGTGATGCATCGGATAGGGTGGTGTGGACCTTTTCTTTGATATCATGCTCCGCAAATTCGACGTGGATCACATTAAAAATATAATCTATCGAAATTCCATCGAGTGTAATGATAATATGGTTGTCGGATTGTTGGTTGTTGCAGTACCTGACATTTTTACTAATGTGCTCCAATTTAGGCCCTACCACTGGGAATTTTGTATTACTGTTGATGGTCGCTCGTTTGATCACCTATTGTAAAACGTTTTATCGCTAAAATGTTTGTTTCCTTTAAATTTACCAGCCTTTTTCCACGCACCAGTTTTTATTTTCTTACTTATTATTAGCTCTTACGATATTTCCGTTTCCCTAACCACAATCCTATAGTTCATGTGATTATTTTCCCTCTTATTTATATTAGTCTGCATTTTTGAAAAATGTCCAACACACACACGAGAAATGTCAGGAAACGCTGTGAGATTTATAATTCTGGTTGTTGATGACTATGTACGGAAACTTTAAGAATAACAAAAACCAAATTTCTATCAATTATTTTTGGGAATAATTAAAACTTTTACATGTGGAGTCCACGGGGATTTTTTAAAAATAATTTTTAAAGGGAAATATCCAGGATTTATATGCTTAAGATTTACAAAAATATCAGATTAAGACTTTCCAAACTTGGTTTATCATTGTCAAAGATTATATATCTAATTATATCACTTTTTATTTTCAACGTAATTTCTTCCCTATACTCCCCATCATGGAAGTTTATATAGGAAACGCTGACAAAAATTCTGTTTGGTTTCAATTGATTTACCCAAACTTTGGAGAATCAACGAGTATTCGCTGCTTAAAGTAGAATAGAATAAACACATGCAAAAGGACATAATTAAAGGCTAGTACTCTCAATTTAAGTTATATATCCAAAGTATTTTTTCTAAATTATATTACTAAGATCCAGTGGCGTTACGGAGAATATTACCCTCCCCCTATCTACAAAGTCAGGCTTTGGGTAATAAACCGGATCTTAAAAGAATTGCAAGGGCCCCCAGAATGCTGCCTCCCTCCATGCTGGGTTGGCGGGATGTAGATTACGCCACTGCTAAGATTTAAGTAGTTTACATAATATTCTAATTGCCATCATATTGTTCCCATTTTTCTTTGGATAAAAAGGCGTCAAGATCTTTTTTAATCGAGTATGAATAAAGCTTCCACATAAGGATAAAACATGTCGAATTTTCAGAGCAACATTTAAGGAAGTTAAGAAAAAATCTATCAAAAAATGAGATAGGAATTTTTATCATTCTTTATCAAATCATGTGCAAGAACATATCTCAGTAAGGGAAAATTTCCCCTTTTGTTCTTAATAACATTTAGTGGGAAATTATTAACCATTATTCATTACATGGATTTTACTTTGCATTTATTCATTTTTTGAAGTATTTGTTCTGCAAGTTATAAGAGGCAAGTTCCAATTAAATAAAGACAGGCTTTTTCTTTTTGGTGCTTCTTTTCCCTCATCATTTAAACACTGTACTTTTTTAATCCCTACTATTAGTTCACTCTCTCCCTATATATATTTATTTATATATCTTGTTCAAATTTTCAATCTTTAATTAAATACCTTTTATTCATTCACTCAAGTTCAAATACATTGTTTAAAACTTGTAGTGGATGACACTTGATGTTAATACAGTTTTTCCAAATATTAATTCATTAATTATATTTAATTAATGAATAAATTGTAACAAACAGAAATAATATTCCAGCAGCACAGATAGAAAGGAAATTCATTCGTTGAGTCCCTACAGCGCAATGGATAGTGCGTTGGACTTCTAATCCAAAGGTGGTGGATTCAATTCCACCAGGGATGACCTAATTGAGAATGTGGTTTCTTTTTTACTGTACTCTTTTAAAAGAATAACTAAATTTAATTAATGAATAAATAGTAACAAAAACTAGTCCAACACCCTATATAGGAAGGTAAACGGGGGGATTATAAGGAAAAAAGCTTTCTGTTTTGTCATTTAATATTTTGGCTCTATTATATGTATACACATATTTATATTAATTGTAACTATTTAATAAAAAGTAACTAAAATAAATTTTCTTTGTTGACCTAAATAGGAATTGACTTATTTTTTTTATATTACTTGTTAAATGTATAAAATGTGAAGCCTAAAAAGTTTGCAGTATTTTAAAAATTTTTTTTAATGCTTGATTTCAAAACTACTACGCATTAATAAACTGTATCGCAAAGCATAATTAGAATGTCGATATCAAGAGGCTCTGCTGAAAATCAATTTGGATAATTATCCAACAAACTTATTGCAGAAAATTTATGTAGAAATTTAAGGTAAGTGTGAACGATATATTTTTAATGCTTAACATTGAAGAGCATTCTTATCGCTATTTAAATTCCGCATACCATTCCATTATTCTATTTTGAAAATGGGTTTTAAATCAGTGCTTCCAAACTTTTACGGTACAGCAGCTTTAGTTACACATTTTAAACTGATAGTAATTGCCAAACACATTAAAACAATATTGTACGCTAATTTTGCTGCATACATTTTATGTTATTATTTTAAAAAAATTATTATTTACTAAAATAGTTTTTAAACTTGTCATTAGTTTTTACAGATGTTTGATTATTTTAAAAAGTTAATTTATTTTCAAATTATTATTTGAAAAAAGAATTCCAAATTCGTTTATAAAGTTTTACACTATAATAAAATATATTAAAAATATAAAAAGAATATTTTTGTTTGGATGGAATTATAACTTTCTATTATTCAAATTTTCATTATTATTCAGGTTATATTTTCCTTATTCTTTAAAATGTATTTTTAATATTATTCAAACTGTATTTGTATTATTAATGTGCTTGATATGTTCCTTAATATGATGTATTTATTTTTCACACACATTCAATTCTTATTAATGCATATCTACTATTTCTATTTTATATGTATTTTGTGTAAAATATTTAGCTTTACTGTCATGTCTTTTACCAACGCAATCTGCTTTATTTATCTTTTGCGCGATGGCAACATGTTGTTTGCTTCGAGTTATTTGTGTAAATAAGTGAATGAAAATTAACGTCGTACTGTTCAGCTACACGAGGGCTTTTGGCGACGGACTTCGTAATTTTGAACCATGGTCAAGTGAGGAGGACGAGACTTGAGCTGAACACAATTCTGTGTAACTTTTAAACGTTATTTAAACTGCAAAAGAAATCCAATCACACTGAAAAGTTACAAATAATGTTCAAAACGCTTACAGCTAGTAAATAATTTTAGCATGTTTTGAATACGAATAGGAAACTAAGCTAATTTAATTGCAAAAAACCGTATTGAATTCATAAGAATACAACGTAAACTGAAAAAGTTAATACCACAATCGACTTGAGTATACGACTGCACAGCAGACATGGATTCGTGATGAAAAAGAGCATCTCTCTGATTCATCAGGATCATTAACAATTCCAAACGAGCAATTAATTATACACTTTATGAGACTTAAGTTATTTGATGCTATTTTTTGTTACTAAGCTCTCTCTCTCATTGGAGTACTTCCTTCTTCATAAGAATGATTTCTAAATGATAGGTCCGTGAGCCAGACTTTTTGGAAGGAAAAAAATTATGATAGATTTATAAAAAAATTATATTGCATAAAATTTTTTTTCAAAACTTTACATATTTTTCAATTCCTACTATTAGATTACTCTCCCCCTCTCTCTCTATACATATTTATATACCTTGTTCAAATTTTCAATCGTTAATAAAATACATTCTATTGATCCATTCATATTAAAATACATTTGTTTAAACTTGTAGTGGATGACAAATGATGTTAATTCATTTTTTTAAATATTAATTCATTAATTAAATTAAAAAATGAATAAATAGTAACAAACAAATATAATAGTCCAACAGTATATATAGAAAGGAAAATCTTCCATTTTGTTCCTGTAACGTAATGGATAGCGGTCGTGGTTCTTGGTTCGGATCCCCCTCCCCCTGGGATGGCTTAAATTCTGAGAATGTGATTTTTTTACTATTTTATTTTATAAGAATAATTAAATTAAATTAATTAATAAATAGTAACAAATAAAAAAAATAGTCCAACACACACCCTAAATAGAAAGGAAAATTAAAAATTGTAAGGAAAATCACTTTCTATACATATGATTCTGTCATATGTATATAGTACATATTTATATTAATTGAAACTATTTACTGAAAAGTAACTAAAATAAAATTTTTCGTTGTTGATCTAAGTAGGAATTGATTTAATTTTTTTATATTACCTGTTTTATTGCAAAAAGTTATTTTTGATGAAAAAAATGTCAGTCATGCTAAAATATTCAAAATTTAATTTTGGCATACTAAAGTCAAATATATAGTATAACCTTCCTTTGATGTAAGAAATTGTTTTTAAAAGCAAATTTTATTTTTCAAAAATGAAAATTTTAAGCTGTACATTTGCAAAATAAGTACCTTAAACTGGTACTTAACTTTAATATGGTCCTGCTTTTAGGTTTCTTAAGTATTTCATAAAATTCTGCGTGTATGGTTGTGGCCTTATCATATATTTTTTTAATCAAGAAGATTTTTTTGTAGGAACCCTTTATTTATATCAGAATTAAAGTTGATTTAATAAAGTTATTGGATATAAGCGTTAAGTCGAACTTTCTAAAAAGATTCCTTAACATTAAGTATTGCATTTTTCAAAAAAATCCAATAAGTATTTAACAATTGTACTGATCATTTCAATTTTATGAGAAAAACAATAACAAATATTAGTTTTGTTTTTATTTCTAGCAACCCCGAATATTCATATTTTGAACATGAAAGATTAATAATTTAGAGGACTTTGTTATAGAGAGTTCCATGACCAGTAACGTTGAATTTATGAGTTACTGTCTCAGTTATAATGAGACTGCTCGTAGAAAGGAATGAACCCAAACGCTTTTTGTGACTTGATATGGCAGCTAGAAGGGGACACAACAGTACATACGTTGTTTCTTATCAACTAAAGCTTTACATAACAAAGACTTCACCAGTTTCTGTGTGTAATGAGGTTACTTGAATATCACTTTTTCAAGTTTACTTTTTAATATTAAATTGGATAAAATGACCGAAATAGAGAAGCAGCTACATGAATATTTGCTGAAAATAATGTCTCCGAAAATTCATAATTTATTTATAAAACCTATTTTTGTAACAAAGCTTATAACACTTTATATAAAAGGTTAGATTTTTCTAGTAGATTAAAAAATTTTAAAACAATGCGGCATCACATCATATAATGATATCAACCAATTATTTTAGAGGAAAGAGTGTCCTAAATAATATTACTCACGAATATATATTCATATTATTTTTTTTAAAAAAAAGAAAGCTGTATTTGGAGTTTCTTGTTTTCTTAGATTCCATTTTTGAGGAAGCTTAACTTTATAGATTTATACAGGCTGTTTTCTTGGCGTGTTCTTGAATAATTCAAGAATTGTATCATTTAATAAATAAATATGTATGATGAATAGAATGGTGTTTTTTTCGTATTAAGCAATGTGTAAACAGGTTTCCGTCTGACTCACACCCAAGATTCAGTAGAGTGTTCGGAGCTCCAGTAACATGAGATTTCAGTTTGGAGTCTCCGAATGTTTATACAGATGAGAAAACACATGCAATGCATATGTTTATAATACCTTTCCCAGATGCACCGTCTACTAGGAAATGCCTCTTCATAAGTAATAATAATAAAAAGATCGTTAAGTTGCTAGATGTTGTACTGGTTAAAACATCGCTGATATTATTTCAAATCTGAATATTAAAGTAAAACACATCAATTGTTTTTAGCATTGGTGTAGTTATATACATCTATCTATCTTCGTGGTGATGTAATAAATTTTTTTATTTATTTACCTTACACACGAGAACAATTATAACAAGTAATATAAAATAAATTTAAATCAATTCCTACTTAGGTCAACAAAGAAATTTTTTTTTTTATTACAGTTACTTTTTATTAAATAGTACAACTAATATAAATATATATATATATATATATATATATATATATATATATATATATATATATATGTGTGTGTGTGTGTGTGTGTGTCTATGTACATATGAGAGAATCACAATTTTAAGTGACAAAATAGAAAGCGATTTTCCTAGCAATTTTCCATTTTTCTTTCTTTAAAAAAAGCTGTTGGACTATTTTTAGCTTGTTTGTTACTATTTCTACATTAATTAAATTTAATTTTTCATTTAAAATATCATAGTAACAAATAAAAAATATATATAAAAAAAATTTCAGTCAATTCCTACTTAGATCAACAAAGAAAAATTTTATTTTAGCTACTTTTTATTAAATAGTTACAATTAACATAAATATGCATATACATATGACAGAATCACAACTTGTCATTTACGTATCGTATTGTCATCCCAAAACAATCGTGTATATAAATTTCAGTTCAACTGAATACTTTAATACGTGAGAAAAAAAAACTTTACAAGTTTTGACACAAGTCGCCAAAAATGATGCTAACGTGGCTGTATTTGTAATTATTTAAATAATTAGTTTTAATCAATTAATTTTTATTAATTATAGTTAAAAATTATTGTATTGTCATCTAAAATATTCATGTATATAAAATTTAAGCTTAATTGAGCGCTTTAAAATGTATTTTATTAATGATTGAAAATTCTCCCCCCCCACACACACAAGATAAATAAATAAATATATAAATAAATAAATATATAGAGATTGTGAGCTAATAGTAGGAATTGAAAAACGAAATCACATCCTCAGAAATTAGGCCAACCCCGGTGGGATCAGAACCCCCCTACCTTTGGATTAGAAGTCCAACGCGCTATCCATTGCGCTACAGGGACACAACGAGTGACTTTCCTTTCTATATACGCTGTTGGACTATTATTTTTGTTTGCTACTATTTATTCATTAGATACATATATTAAATGAATTAATATTTGAAAAAACTGTATTAACATCAAGTGTCATCCACTACAAGTTTTAAAAATGTATTTGAACATGAGTGAAAGAATAAAAAGTATTTTTTCAATGAACTAATGGATTTAAGGAACCTATTGAATTGTGTGAATAATTGTGAGATGTAGAATTTACCCTAATGAATTATGAATAATTGTGAGATGTGTAGAATTTACCCTGGAGGGAATAGGTTTCTGGGTAGGTTTTACAAGATAGTATTTGACAGTATGAAAGTAAAGAAATATATATTATGTAGTGATCTGTGTCAACGGGAGAGCCACAAAAGTAATAAAGAATAGAAAGCAATTTGTAATGAGAGAGAGAGAGATAATAGAGAAACAGAGAGTGGAATGGTTGGTAGAAATGGAAATATATGATTGGTAAAAAATGGGAGGGGGAATTAATATCAGGATCTCTTATTAAAAGTTTGACTCTGCCCCGTTTGACAATTATTCCAGCAAAAGGTCCATGATTCGTGGATAAGATTTTTAAACCAAATTTTCAGAAGAAAAAAAAATGGGAAATTGAGACAGCTAAGATCTTACCCTCAAGAATAGCTTTTTTTCCTCAAAAGCTCACGAAATCATTAAAGGAGATATTAATTGTGAGCTTAATCCAGTATGAGTTGAAAAACTTTTATAAGGAAAGAACTTGCTTGTAATTGAGTTAAGATATATAGATTTTATTGTAATGTTAAGGAGTGGTAGTTGACATCTCCTACTAGGACCTCCAGGACATGAAAATCAGGTTGTATGGTTTCATTATACACTTTTCTGACAGACAGTCAGGAGAATTATTGCAGCGCGCAAGTCATGTTAGTTATTTAAAAAAATTTTTTTAAAAAAGGCATAAGTTGACACTGAAATGGGTGCATTTCTCTAGAAGATTGAAAAATAAACTTTTGGTCTTGTAAAATTTTTTCGAAAATTTTTTTTGAGAAAACAATTGCATATGTACACTGGTTTACTTCTTTGTATGACTTCACTGAGATACGATTATTCTTTGGGTTGTTTGTTTTAAACGATTATTGAAAAACTGTTTGTAATTGTATATTTGTAATTGTATTGATTCATATTAATGGGCATCTGGTTTAGGGAACGCGGCGTAGATAGAATATTAATAAACACTAACAGCGCTGCGCGATTAGAGGGGAATTTTATTTAGAAAATCAGATGAGGTGTATATATGAGAAATAGCTGCCATTTAATGATCGTATATAAAGTATGGAATTTTTGTAAAATGTAATTGTATGGTGTGATATTTAAAGAGCTTTTCTTTCCGGATGGCTGACCCTGATGATTGGAGAAAGACAGATTTTTTTAGGTCTGAATTGTAAGCCCTAGAGGCAACCATGGAATTACTTTGTACAGATGAAAAGTGAAATAGTTTTAAGTATATTTATAAAAATGTAAGTTCGGTATGTGTATGGCCCTGGGTTTTTAACCAGAAGCTCTGTGGTTTTTTTCTCCCGGGTCTGTTACCCGAACGGGATACACCTTAATAAATATGTAAAAGGGAATCTGAGTTGACTAAAAACATATAAATAATAATTTTGGTATAATTATTTGAGTAAAATTATTGTGAATATTGAGAGTTTAAGTTTAAGATAAATATTGAAAGTTAAAATTTCAGAGGAATATATTGAAAGTTAAAATTTCAGAGGAATATTGAAAGTAAAAATTTCAGAGGAGGTTGAAAGTTAAAATTTCAGAGGAAGGTCGAAAGTTAAAACTAAGACGAATAAAATTTAGGCTCGTAATTTCTTAAGAGCCATTAAGACCCTCGAATAAATCACGTTTTGCTTCTTGGAAGGATGTGACGGGCTCATCGCGTTTTCAACTAAAAACTCCTCTTGTGTTTTTTGGGGCCGAAAAAGGCAAATTTTCTTTCCAACCAAATCCAGAAGCGAAGCGTGAGTATGCAAATTAGGAGCCTTTTTAACAGCAGAAGTTTAACGTAAGCGTATGACCTATTGGGAAGTGATTATGCTAGTCTTAGTTTAAGCGCGTAAACTGAAGGAATAGAAGTAAGCCGTTATTCAAGTGTGAAGCTATTCGTGAGAGAACTTTCAAGTTAAGGTGGATGCTATTCCACGCGAGATATAGAAAAGACCTTTAGGATCCGAGAGGATGTTATTAACCAAGAGATTAAGGTAGGATAATTCTGTTATTTACTAGGAACTAAGTATAAGTTGAGATTTGGAATTGGTGGGAATATAGTGATTAAGGTCGCACTTATTTGGTAATACGTATTGTGTGTTTTCTCACCGCATATCCGCTAAGTTAAAATATAAATATTATCATTGTTAGAGTTTAAGTTAAAATCATGGCAACGCCTGGTTCTTCATTCACTCCCACACCTCTAGGTCACGAAGATAACTTAGAAGTAAGGCATCACCCACGGGCGAATACCTTACAAGATGATAATTGACTCGACAACAGACATATACTAGAGTTTCATCAGCGAAAAATGTTGAAGTTTAAATTTTTTGCCACGCGATGGAAATACAAGGAGAAATGAACGATAAAATAGAGTTAATGTGAGAAATCAAAGAAAAAGGGTTATCTACGTAGGCATCAGATATATTTAAGAAATTTGAAAATTAGATTGTTATATGAACGAATTTTGAAAATAGTACATTTCTCTCGAAGACAACCTACTACACAAATAATGGCTGGGACTCAGTGGACACCTAAAAGCTATTAAAACGATTTTGGAGATTGTAATATGAGGTTTCTCTTCTCGGGTAATTAGTATTTGTTAGGTTTAAGATGGAACTGAGCTATTTTCGAACTTTTTCATCTTGTGAGGCCGAAAGAAACAAAGATAAGACCACCTGCAAAGACTTGTAAAAAGAAGAGTTCAGCATTCAGTTAAATAGGGGAGGGGGTTAAACGATATTCAATAGAGTGAATGAAATACCTGTGGATATCCTTTAGAAAGATAAAAATTTTAATAGTGATGGAGTGGTAAGCCCAGATTATATTTCTGTTTATAAAGTAAGAGTAGATAAGTATTTGAAAGTAAATGTAAGAATATTGTAAGTCGGAAAAATGTTAAAGAGGGTTGTTCAATCTACTTTGTTATAAATCTGTTTAATATCAATAACAGTCGTAACTATGTTCTTCTATTTACTATCTTTTTAATGTATTGAACTAAATTGTTCAAAGGCCTGAAAACAGTACACATGAATACAATCATCATGATGTCCTACGCAGAGTCGGAACTCTTTTGAAAAGATGACAATGCCGTATAATGTCCATGATCACCGTTCAACGTGTTTGTCTGCGCCGCAGAATCAATAAATGTAGCAATAATGATTCCTAGGCAGCTATAGACGCCTTCGCACAGTCCATGTTTGCTCTTGTTGTAAACATGTCAAATTCTTGACTCAAAATTCGTGACGTGGCTGATGGACCTGGATAATGGATAACATTTCGATATCCTAAGTATTAGGGATAACCAGGCGCTGCTGAAGGGTCATGTTCTGTATGGTCTTCCTAGATCCATCTATTTTATATTCACATGGCAGTCATACTATCCTGATTAACGTGGGCAGCAATATCATGAAATGGTAAAACGCAATCCCAATAAGACAATCAAATTTCGATATGTGTTGCTAAGCGTTCCTCTTTCTCATACGAAGCATAGCACGACTTTTACATAAACAACCAACGCTCGAAAAAAAGCTTTCGAGTGAGAAATCTTCTGTCTCCTTTATAAGAAACTGAAGATGACTTACAACTAGATCTTTATTCAAATGTGCTGAAATGTTAATGATTTGCATCCCTCACACAGTTTGTGTCATACATTTCATACCCCTATTATGTTTCATACAATTCATATGGTTGTTGTATGCCAATTTTAATACTAATAACTACAGAAAGCTCACATTAAGAGTCTTATCCTCTATCATTCACTATTTTTTTTGTAAATATTAAAATATCTAATTTTGGTATTGTGACAGACTCATCACGATTTCAACTAATTATCCTCTAGAGTTTCTTTGGGGCCAGAATGTTAATTCTTTCCATCCAACTTGAGAAGAAAAGCGTGAATATTCAAATTAGGAATCTTATAAATAGTAGAAATTTAGCGTACGCGGGGTGGCTATGAGAAATGAATATACGAGGTCTATGTTTTGCCAGTGCTTAAATTAAAGTGAGAGGAAATTCCGAGTTCAAGATTTAAGCTATCCGTACCTTTCCGATCAAGTTAAAAGGGGATACCATTCCACAAGAACAAAAGCCACGTCAGTTAGTATCAAGCGAATTTCTGTTTACCCAAGATACAGCGGTAAGACTGTTAAATTAAATTATTAAGAACTGTGTAGTTACTGAAGTTAGAAATAGTCAGTAGAGTTAGATATAGTGCTCGGTTACGTGATTACTTGGTAATACGAATAGTTTGTCTCTTCCCTCCAGATTCACTTGAATTGGATATAATTATTATTTGTATATTGTTTAAGTTAAGATCTTAATAAAGAGATATTAAGATAGACGATATGGCTGCTTCTTCGTTCCTTCCCACAGATCTAGGTCGCGAGAATAATGTAGAAGTGAGGCACTCCCGACCGGGTGCTTTACAGTGTGTATGAGAGGTAATTTTTGATGTTATATCGACTTAATTGTTTGCCCATTTTATATTAGTTAAAACAATGCTTGAAAATTTTTTTAACAAAATCAATCACAGTTTTTTTTTAACTTCCTTTTATATTATATTATATTATTTATTCCTTTTATGTTATATTTCAATTCCGCTTAAATTTATATGAAATTTTACTTTTTAAGGTAAGTGTTTATACATAAAGAGAAATTTATAAAAAAAATAATACACAATTCGACGGAATAATCATTAAATTTATAAAAACACATTCCATACTCTAAAAATATTATAATACTTTTTATACATGTTGCAGCTTCCAGTTATAAAGCCATCTCGTTACTCCTATCCACACATTCTTAGTATAATGAGATAAAATTAAAAGGGTCGCCTTAAAGTAACATATTGGAGATAAGAAAAGTTCTGGAAACAAGAAAAATGAAAGAAAAAAAAATGGTGTAACGTTGAAAGAGAAAATGTACTCTCCATAAAAGAGTCTTTATTAAAAGAAAGCCCACATTTTCTACGAGTGTTCAGACAACACAAATACCACGTTCCACCGTCACCAATGCAAAAGCAAATTTACCTTGCATGAAAGCACACACTTAGCATAAAGCTGTAAAAACAGCCACGTAAGCAACGTGGAACCAAACAGACATACAATTCGTGTTACTTTAAGTAAAAGGGGAAATAAAAAAAAAAGTTTCACAAATAACGGATTTAACTGTTTCCGATTTCAACTACCGTAAAATCCGGCGTATAACGCGCACTTTGAACACAAAAAATAAGATTGAAATTGAAGGGTGAACGTTATACGCGGGGTATAAAAGTGAGATCTTTAAAAATAAAAAAAAGATGAGCATAGAAAAAAATTAGACTTCTACATATATCGAAACACTGTTTATTTTTGGCATTCCTTGGATCTTAAAGGGCTGTAGCTCTAAAAGTATACTATTTTTTCTAGACATTGGAATAATACCTTGATTAAAAAATTGCTTCACACACAAAACATAAGATTATTGCATATATACATTTCGGGTTTCTTAGTGAAAAAGGAGGTGCCCGTTATACGGCGAACATACATAAAAATTAAAAAAAAAACGGCTCGAGAAAGTATAAGTGCGTGTTATACGCCGGATTTTACGGTAGATGTTTTATCCAATCGGCTTTACTAATATTGTTAGTAAATAGAGGTTTCACTTTTCTGGAACTTTTAATATTTTTCAAAATTTTTCTATTTAGAAATTTTAATGGCTGCGCGCGCGCTCAATGGTTATTTTTTCTTAATCTACAAGTTTTACTAATTATATATATTGAGGATTAATGACGCATCCAAAGATGAAAAAATAATTAGATTAATAATGGTAATTTTATAAAATAAAATAATGGTATAGTAATATTAGTTCCTCTGTATGAAAATAAAATTATTCACAATATATAGTAATGGTAATCATTCAGAGAAAAATAAATAAATTATGTTGTGGTTGCTTATCTGTTTAGTTAAAACTAGATAAGTTTGAAAAATTAAAATAACGCGTATTTGTGTGAATGTGATAATTCACCTTTAGATTTCCTTTCTGAAGGGAAAAAAAGCGAAATTATGACGAAAGCTTAATGAATAACTCCAATAATAACTTAAAATAACTCTGAGTGATATAAATGCTGTTTGGGGCAAAATATTTTTCTATAAAAAGTATTGATATTAAAAAGAAATTTAAAGATGCATGGTATAATTGATGATTTAGATGAGTGGTTCCGTGTAATCCTGGGGCTCCACGAAAAAATTTAGGGGTTCCTAAAGTTGGTAAGTTTATTAAGCAAAATGTCAAGTTTTATTTGATTAAAAAAATAAGAATGGTGTTTCATATATTCCCATTTTTCTCGGAAAGTTTACAATCGACCCCCAAAGTTTATGTAATTTTCATTTTTTGCTGCACCAGATATGCAAGTTCAGTTTTCAAATCTAACGCCCAATTTTAAGAGAATCATGGAATCAAAGAAGCATTTTAGAGTTATTGTTTTGTATTTTTTATTAGTTATTTCTATTATGAATATTTTTTTTCAGTTTTTCTTAGTTTAATAAAATCCGAAATATCAAAATAATACTTGTTTAATTTAATACCTAATATTAAATTTTGAAAAGTCGTTGACTAAAAAATATTCACGGTTCCGCAATCATTGGCGACAAACTTAGGGGTTCCACAACCAAAACAGTTTAGAAACTACTGTGATTTAGATATTTTCAGCTACTCTCTCTCTAATTTGATAAATTATTTTAAGCAATTCAAAGCCGAAAATTGATAATCTGGGGAATTCAAATATATGTGAATTTTAGATTTAAATTTAAAACGAGTGTATTGGCAGAAATAGATGGATAACATATTAGCAGCCGATGTGTGAAAATAAAAAAAATAAACTAATATTTTAACACAACATAGCTTTATATATATATATATATATATATATATATATATATATATATATATATATATATATATATATATATATATATATATATAAATAAAGGAGAAAATATTATAAATTTCAATTTACTAAAAATATATTTTACATTTTCCCTGGAATAAAGTACGTTTAATGTATGCTCCAACAATAGCTTAAGTCATTCGTTATGAAATACATAATGTATTTTAATCAATTATCACACAATGATGGTCATCCAAAATTCAACACCATAAAGGGTAAGAGTTATTAAATCCAAATATATTGGTTGATTGATTGATTGTTTGTTAATGTTGCACTTAGAAGTTACACTAGGACTATTGGCAACGACCATCGTAATGCTGAACCTCTGTCAAATGACGAGAGTGACACCTGAGCTGACAACTCACTCTCCAAACTTCAGCACCACGCCAATTTGAGAACTTTGAAACTCTCGACATATTTAACGCGAATCAGTCTACACCGCGGGTTTTGTAGCATTAGGGTTCCAGCCAACAACTCGACAGAAACACTGTCGACTGCGAACTCACGACTAAGACCTCTCAGTTACCACGACCTAAATTTATTCAGCAAAGAGTATAAAATAAAAGGGTGAAACTATTACATTGTTTGCCTTTCAGAACGCGAAGGAATAAATACTTCGGGTAGCCTATCAGCAATTATGGTGTCACACCTCGGTATTGAAAAAAAAAGAGGCTTCGGATCTGTTTCAGGGGTATGGTAGTCAATGCTATTTTTACACATTTCCTAAGTTCAGCTGGTGTAGTAGCGGTTGGTGTGGTGGGCTAGTTATTCACCAGTCATTGATAACATGTGTTCAATGAGTGAGAGAGAACGGGCAGAACACAGGCAACCATGTGAACCATGTGAACAATGAAGAACTATTAAGGTATCCGACTACCCTAAAACCATGATTTTTTTTCAAAAATTGGCAAATTTTTTTATGACTTTATTTTATAGAGCATTTTATTAACTTAATAACAATACCAAGTACTTTATTTTCCCTCCACTAGAACAAAAACTACAAGCGTTTTAGTAAAAGCAAATGCCATAACTTTACACAAGATGTCAAACTTTAAAATGCGTTTTACTCGAAATGTGTTTTTTTCGAAAAACTCAAACGGGGACCACGATTGCTCAAACAGTTTTGAAAATAATTAGCTGAAATTTTTTGTTTATGTTCTGCTTAACAGTAGAAGTGTTTTGATTTTCAGATTTATCAATAACTGTTTTATTTCAAAATTTGCAGTTCTTTATGTGAATATAGTCAATGTTTTTTTAAGCAATTTTGTATAATGACTTAGATAAAGTGCTCTAGTTTTTGTAAAAATTAAAATATCTCTTATCGTGAAGGTCACTTCAAACAGGAATAACAAAGTAACACATCAAAATTGAAAAATTGAGAATTTTTTCATAAAGTCTTTGTACAGAGCGGGCCCCGTTTATGTAATTTTTCGTACATTTTTACTAGTTTTTTCCCATTTTAATAATAATAATTTTTTTTCTTTTACCAATTTTAGGATTTTTTCCTTAAAATACACTAAATAAATATAAAAATCACAAAAAGATCTCCATATCTCCTTTTTTTCAAAAAAAAGTTGTCGCAAGTAGTCGGATACCTTAAACATTGTGTACAATGTCACGTTTAGTATTAAATCTTCAACTCATCTTTGAGTGTAAAGGACGACATCAGGTCTCCAAATGCCAAAGCCGTAGCGGTGATTGTTGAGTGCATCGGTAAAGAGTCCAATAAATCCTATACCATAACACAAACTGGAGTACCTAGTTGGCGACACATAATGAAATCGCCCCGCAATTTTTCACCGCAAGGCTGCCAAACTTTGATACGACTATCGAGTAGGGTAAAGGCAGGATTCGTCTAAAAAACAAAGTGTTGCCATTTGTTGTTTTTGTCAAGGGTTCAACGCCCTGTTGAAGAAGCATGTAGCTGTTATGAATATTTAAAGATAATCGAATCAACGTTCCTCTTGATGAAATTCCCATCTGCTGCAAATGACTTCAGATGGTATTGGCTCATACAAAATGATCTGCAACAGAAATTCTTGCTTTACCATTTTGCAGGTTGCAGTAGAATCTGTCATTGCTATGCTTGTAAAATGCCAGTCCCCATGCTATGTGGTTTGACGAGGTAGATGCAATCCATCTCATCGTTTGAACCTTCCTTTCTTGTCCCCCTGATACCATATTTATATCACTGTGGCTTTACTTCGTCCAATATGAGCACCTATTTCTCGGATGGATGATTTGCAATGCTGTAAACTTCAATTCTATGTATATCAAACTCAGAAACATGTTCAATTGATTTTCATATTCTTAAGATCTGTTGATCTTATTTTACACAGCACCTGTAGGCGGTCTTATTAACGGACACGGTTTTCATGTGCGTTACAACTCTAATTGAATTATATATTTTATCAAGGTGTGCGCATGATGTAAATGTCCCTCCTATAAGATAATTCCTTCATGGTGTCGCATTCTGAATTTTCCAGCAACGTAGTTTATGTTACTATATGTATTTCTGTTTTAAAAGTTTATTTTAAAAATAAAAATATGTGCACATTTAAGGAAAAGATAATTTTTCTCGCTTCGCATGATATGCACATTCACAATTTGAGCATATTCTTTTCAGGTAATGCTTTCGCGAATATTAACGCTCGCGTTTTATAATGACTCTTCTACGAGGTGTGCATTTTTTCGGGTCATCTTATAATTTCTTAATAGAAACCTTTTTTAATTCTTTGAAAAATTAATAGATTTTTATAAAATTTAAATCAATTTTTAGAGTTGCAATTAGTGCAAAATATGTTTTGTATCTCCATTGTAAATACGCATGATAAAAAATTATATATTTTGTCTTATTCTTTAAAAAGGCACCAGTATGTGTTAGCGATCTTATAATTTTTAAACACGCTGTAATATAAGCGGTTGTAATCCAAATCAACCTAGTTTTCTGTGCTTTGAAAATTATTGAGACCAAGCTTTAATTTTTATTAATCGTTTTTGATTATTTTATGTTGCAAGTAGCGCTTCACTTAAATATTGGATATTACTTTTCTGGAGGATGCAGTTCTTCACTTTTTCTCATTTTATAAAAACTTGCATATTTTTGCTTGCTGTTACAATATAAAAAATATTATTCTTTTTTGTGTGTGTGTGTGTGTGTGTGTGTGTGTGTGTTTATATTTTCTATGATGAATTTTTTTGCTCACTCTACCTCTATTTAATACAAATAAATCACCGTATAGTTTACATAAAAAAGATTATGACAGAAGTATAGCGACAAATGCATTTCTTTTAATCTAATAGTATTTAATCTCATAGTATTCGTTGCAATCTATTGATATGGTTACATTTTTCATTTGAATTTAATACCCGAAATAATATTTTATTTGTATCATCACTATCTAGGACATTTTTTTGTCTGAAAAGAAAAAAAAATTATAGCTGTATCATTTTCAGTTTTTTTTTCTTAGTATGTGGAAATGAGCTGAAATTTAATTTTACTCTACTAAAAACTTACTGTTTTGTGTATGTGTGTGTGTGATATCTGTATATTAGCTGTATTTTAGTTTATTTCTCGAAAATTTTTCACAAATTTCCAAAACCAGCTTAAGAGAAAGTGATTTTTTATTTTCTCGTACTCTCAACACAAACATTTACATTAGTTACTACATAAAAATAATAAACTTTCAGTTTTTTACCAGTTTGCTCGTTAATTTTATTTGTTTGCAACTGGATCCTTTCATGGTTTAGTTACGAAAATGTGTAACTCAAAAAGGAAAAGAAAATAGTATTTTTCAAACTAAATTAAATTTTTTTTTGTATATAAATTTATGCGTATGAAATTTAATATTTCTCACATGTATGATTGCAAGTTTAAACTGATATACTGCAGCATAGATTTTTAAAATGAAATGAATGAAAAAAATAAGCCTTGAGAATGTTTTTCATCTTCTGATATAATAATCTTCTGAAGTTATAAGCTGAATTAGCTTGTTCCATTGAAAGTCATTTTAAAAATATTTTTGAAAGAAATTTTAATATAATGTCAGAAGAGAATTCTGGTTATTACTTTTCTGGAGCTTTACGGATGAATGTATTCAAATCAAATTCGAGTTCTGATTCGTCAAAATATCTTCATCGAAAATAATGGAGAAGACCAAGCCAAATTAGGTGTCAATTTTCTTGTGACGGGATATGGGGTTCTTACGAGTGAGAAACTGTTCTAGAAGTTGTCTTTGTCATGTGGTTTGTCTGGTCAATTACGAGGTTTGTCATTTATGGCTTTCATATAACTCCAGAACAGAGTTTTTGAGGGAAGGTAAAATATGAAAGATATTCTAATTTACAAAAAAAAATTAATAATACTATTATTGGTTACCCATATAAATAACCCTATTACTAGTTACCCTTTAAAAATAAAATTATTCGAAACGAACATTTTTTCAATTATCTCATGTATTCTTCACGTTAAAAGACCTTTAATTTTCAATTGTGCTCCATTTTATTTTTTTTCAAAATACTTTTTTTAGTTTAAAATAGTTTTTGTAATTATTAGAAAATCTTAATATTTTTTGTAAAATTTTAATTTTGATTTTGTAGTGAAAAAAATGTTAAACAACTTTTGATAATATATTTAAAATTTTTACAATCGAAAGTACTTTTTCAGAAGAAAATTACACTGCAAAACTCAATTTTGTTGAATCAATTCAGAAATGCATACATCAGGTTCTTATATCTAAATATAAACTGAAAAAAATTAAAAACGGTATTTTTCTAAAGGTATCCAACTACGTTTGGAACTGTTATTTTGCAAAAGTGTATAAATGGATAATTTTATGATATTTAGTGTCACTTGGATTATAATTTATGTTTAAAATTGTTTTAAGAATATTATAACATTAAAAAATATCTAAATGTGTGCAATATTTTGGTAAAAAAGGAACATAGAAATACATATTTTCAAAACATTCTCCTTTTATGGGAAATGCTTCTATTATAATAATATTTTGTGTGTGTCTATATGTAGCACAAACTTCTGTACAGAGCCTGAACTAGGATTTTTGAATTACATAACTTAGAAGTGGGGGAGGGGGGATTTATCCATAATTAAATACAACAGAGGGGAGAAATTTTAAGAAAAAAACATCGATAATTATTTCAATTGGTAGTAACTCTGAAAATAATGTGAATTTTTTTCAAAAATCCTAGTTCAGGCCCTCTATATATATATATATATATATATATATATATATATATAAATCTAAGATTTATAAAGACAAAATATTATTATTATAGAAGCACTTTTCATAAAAGGAGAATGTTTTGAATATGGGTAGCTCAAAGTTCCTTTTTTGACAAAATATTGCATTCAAATATTTTTTTATTCTAATAATATTCTTAAAACAATTTTATACATATATTATAATCCAAGTGACACTAAGTATCATAAAAATTATCCATTTATATGCTTTCTTAAAATCATAGCTCCGAACGTGATCGGATACCTTAAATTAAAAGAATCAATTTAAATGAGCGTGAAAAAACGATAAAAACTTCTCTAAACTAAAAAGTTATGAATATTTTTTAAAAAATAAATAAAAAGCTTTTGTGTGTTCATTTAAACAAATATTAAAAAATCGCATCAAATTTCTTGAAGTAATAATGTACCGTATTTTTACTCGAATCTAAGCCTCCGTCGATATTCTACGGCCCACCCCTATTCTCTAAGCGTTTTTGAGAAAAATAAAAATTGTGTAAAAGGTTCGCCTATATTCGATACTTCAGAAATTTAAAAAAGATTTTTTTTAATGAAATATAATAAGAAGTTAATAATTATTTTATTTTACTAGTATTAAAAACTTTCAAATACATACATGTGAACCTTTAATTACTCTAACCGTCAAGTATCATGTTCCGAAAATGATTCATCACTCAGTGGCGTAGCGTGGGGGTTGCAGAGGGAGCCATGGCCCCGGGCGGCATACTAAAAGGGGCGGTGGCAAGCACCGCGATATTTAAACTCAAAAAATATTTCAAACTCCAAATCATGCCCTCGCGACGAAACTGACGGGAATGAGTGAAAGCTTTAATACACGCACAAATGTAGGAAGTTTATTAGACGCTATGCAATCGCATGCGATTTATGTTACTTAGGCTTCTGGCAACCGGTACTGTGTGAAGTCAAAGGTGCTTATATAAAATTATTTGCAAACGGGACTAAATATCCATCAATGTGGTAAAAAAATACGTGCTTTACAGACTGTATTAGAAGCAAAACGAGAAGAATTCATGGATGACACTTTAATACATGCTAAAAGTTTATATGAAGAGTTTGAAATTTCTTTTGAACTCCCAATACGAATCAGGAGGAAGCATATATTTGCCGACGGAAGAAAAGATGTTCATTTATCGTACGAAGATGACTTGAGGCGAAGAATGTTTTCTTTAATAGGCAGAGTAACTGCTGAAATTCGAGAAAGAATCCAACAGTTGCTGAATCTAGAACAAAAATATGGTTTTTAAGGCCCTGAAGTGATATTGAGCATGAATGAACTTAACTTAGATCAAGCTCCTCAAGACATTAATAAAGAAGAATTCTACCTTGAGCGCGCACGTCTAGAAGATTTCGTAGCTGCAACAAACTCAGATAGTAAAAAATAATTCATTGGGTCCGGCTCTCTAAGTTTATTAAAATATATTAGAGTCCAAACTTGAAGATGGTTTACCAAACATTGTCATAATGTTGAGAATTTTTTTAACATCTGCCATTAGTAATGCCAGTTGCGAGAGAAGCTTCTCTAAGCTAAAATTAATCAAAAATTGTCTCAGATCGACATGTCCATGTTAAGGCTAAACAGTTTAGCTATTCTGGCAACTGAACATGTCATACATATTGATATTGACAATTGTATAAAAAATTTTGCTGTGATAAAAACCCGAAAAGTGCATTTTTAATACAATAAAAAAATTTAAAGCTGTTTTTTTTTTTGCATTTACTAATTTTTTAGACTAATAATTAAAATAGAGAGTTGACAAATTTCCGGTCGGCCCCAGGTGGCGAAAGCCCACTCTACGCCACTGTCGTCACTCCCATTATCACAACTGATTTTGGAACTGGTGTTATTGTCGTCGTTTACCCTCATGAGTCATCCATTGCATATGTTATATGCAACATTTTTTTGAAAGAATGTATTATAGAAGAATTTAAAACAATTGTTAAAGACTGTTGAACACTTAAAAGCAAAAATTATAATATTTTGTTTGCGTCATTGATGTATATTTGTTTAATCTGTGTCAAATTTTCAGTGAAGGCTGCTTTGCGTCCATTTTTTTCTGCATGTAAAATTGCCTCCCTTTTCATACTTGCGTCATAGTGAACTCATCTTGATGCTACTAGCGATATCGATCCTTAGGTGATTAAAAGAAAACGTATGCAAATAAATAAATAAAAATTCCTAAATACGACCAGACAATGATGTTTAGGATAGATTAAATCCCGAAGATAACTACGGAATGGAGTAAGTCATCGATGCAAGTGGCCAGAGAATGCACGGCTACATTTTTCTTTTTGAAAAGGGTGGAAATTCAATTTCCCCCATCCAACAAGTGTTTTGCCTTCGATTCTAGGCCTCACCCGATTTTCAGTTGCATTAACACTGGAAAAATAGTGCGGCTTAGATTCGAGTAAATATGGTATTTTACATTTTGGATCTCATGTCTTTTAACTAAATATTGGATTTCAAAGAACACGAGAAGTCAATTTATTATTTTTTAGTAATTTAACAATCAATACCATTTATCATTTACTGATCTAAAAAGTGTTTCAATCATTTTCTGATAAACTGACTTTTTGTTTTATTTAGAATACCGCATCACAGTTTATTGTTCTTATCATGATAAATAATCAAAATCATCATTGTGTGTGTGTGTCAAACGTTTTTAATAAAGTTTTATCTGAAAATTAAGATTCGAAAAAGATATTAATTACTGAATCATATGCAATGTGTGTTAACTGCATTATCATGTAATTAACTGATTTTCTTCATTTATTTATTTTATACACAATGTAAATTATTCGTGTATAAATATGAAAAGCTTTAAAAGAAATGATTAAAGTTCTTAAAGAAGGGCACGTATATTTATTTTTTGCTGCCTGAGTGGTCTATGGAGCAAAAAAGAGTTAACAGTTTCTTCTGAGTGACCTTAATGCAAACAAAATAAACCACACACACATTCAATACATTATATATCTATTTAATTATAAATAATATATCTCAAATATATTAGCATTTAATTACTAAGTTTTATTTTTATTTTGATTAAAATGAAGTTCATAGAAGCTACGATGTTTTAAATGTACTCCTTCATAGAAAGCTGTATAATAAACTAAAAAAAGGTTTATAAAAATTTAATGAATTTGTTATTTTTTGCAACATATTTAATATACAATATTTAATATACTTGCAAAAATATACATGAAACCAAGTTGACACTTTTGTTGTTCGAAAAGAACAAGAATTAAATATATAGCATGCATATAAGTATTTCGCAATTCAAATTTTAAAACGTTACTTCTGGAAAATAAGCCTTCATGTTTTATTTATTAATTTAGGAAGAATCTTAGAAAATTTTCTTTCAAACATTTATAATATATTACGTCCAATAATTTTAAAATCGAATTCCTGTTAACATCAGTATTCAGAATTTTTATTTTAGAAAGTTTGCCACATTTTAATATTTTAATTGTTTGTGTGACTGCTGACAAAAAGAGACAGAGAAAAAGATTATACAACAGTTTAAAAATCTGAATTATTATAGTTTCTTTTTATTCTCAGTCCTTTTTTGGTTTATATTTCTATTTTTTCACATTAACTAATCTTATATTAATTCATAAAGAGAAGCTTAAGTTTTGATATGTTTCCCTTTTTTTATGAACGAAAATTTTAAGAAATACTGTTATTTCAGAAGCTACATTTCTTATAGAAAAAGTAAAACTTTTGCATATATATATATATATATATATATATATATATATATATATATATCATTATAAATCATTAAGCATTTGATCATAGTTTAATTTTCTGTGTATTTCATATGAAAGAAAAACAATTAACACGAATACAATGGCAATCTTCAGATTAATAGCTTTAGTATGCTTGTAGCTCGAAGCATAAAGTAACCCGTTGAGCATTAAATAAAGGCTCCTAATTTAGAGCCCATAAAACAGATAGCGAGTCCAGAACCCTGCATGCCAATGAATGTCAATAATTAATCCAATGATGACTATCATAAAATGTGAGATATTCTTTTCTAACGATGCTCAAACATCTACAAGAGAAGGGAAGAAAGACTCTCCTAAACCATTTCATCATTTATTCCATCTCATCGATGTGCCAGACATAACAAGAGTGGACGGACCTCAACTCTTTGATGGGGGGATAAGTGCCAGGAAAAATAGTACAAAAAAAAAGGAGGGGGAAGAGATCTGAAATCAGTCAAGGGGAGAGAAAAGAGTCGTCAGGAATTATGAAAGCCTCACCTGCCATGATAAATGAAAGATACCCCGTGGGTGTGTCCAGAGCACGTGCCACTCTGACGTCACGAACGTATACGCCCTTCCTCTAGGGAAGGCCTGGTCCTGAAATTCCGGTATACATACATACACGGCATTTGTAGCATTAGACAGTTATCTTGCTGAGATGAGTGCTGCCTACTTCTGCAGAGAGACTCTAATGGCTCTGCTGTATGATCTGTGTGAAGAAGGAGGATGGGACCGCCGACAAAAAAGGTAAAATCATTAATGTTGGTGGTAGCGATTGTTATATGGGAGGTAGATCACGTTTGAAACACCGGTCTTTTTTTAGGATTGTTTGAAAGAGAAATTGACTTAAACTAGAGCGTTTGCAAACTCGTATGCTTTCATTCAGT
This sequence comes from Trichonephila clavipes, assembly GCA_019973935.1. Taxonomy (NCBI): domain Eukaryota; kingdom Metazoa; phylum Arthropoda; class Arachnida; order Araneae; family Nephilidae; genus Trichonephila; species Trichonephila clavipes. Next base: position 249,475 of record BMAU01021149.1, read on the forward strand.
TTTTCTTTTCTCTTCTTTTGGTTGGAGAAATTTTACATCATTTGTGAGTTTCTAAGAAACTTTCACTGATCCTCTTTGTTTTTAAGTATTTGTATTTTAGTTTTACTTTAATGATATTTGAGGTGAGAAAGTTTTAAAGTTTCTTTTTTTTAATAAAAAAAATTATGCACACACACAGTTTTAGAAAGAAACTGTGGCAACATATATTACCGGTTTGGAAAAGCGTATTTTTTCGAACTGTATTTTGTTGTTTAATCTCTTACCATAATTTTATTCTAAAATATGATTTATTATTTTTAGTACTTAAGGAGTAAAATAGTGAATTTTTAATTGAAATAAAATTATATTTTCCATACTTTTAGATTGCTATTGCTAATAATTTTTCCCCAAATATATATAATTGCTCTTTATTAATGTTTGTTATTGGAACTTTTTTTTTTTACAGTTTTTTGATTTTTCACAGACATAGAATTTAAACGGGGTATTGAAAACAGGCGTAGGTTTTGTTTTTGAAATTATTATTTTTAAAAAATTTTTATGCAATAAAAATTGTGCTTGTTATTAATTATCACGTGTTGGTTTCTATGAACATTCTTGTTCATGTAATCCCTGTAATTATTAATTAATAATTATTTTACAAAAGTATTCCTCTAAGGAATTTATCACTTATAATAAGTATTATATTTGAAGAAAAAAAATTCAGGGAAAAAAACCAAGGGAAAATTTTAGATCCTCTCTTTACAAATGTGCTTTATTTAATAAAAAAATGTTATAAATAGATTAAAAATTCCCTTCGCTTTAAACAAGAAACTTTTAAAATACATAAAGTTTTTATCAATTTTTCTTACCAAATTTGTTTTGAAATGCTATGAAACTCTATTTTAGATGCATTGTTATAAAATAAAAGATAAGAAAGAAGTCATATACCGTAAATATATGTTAAAAATTGTATATATTTATAATTTAATAAAATTGAATACATTCTTCCATTTGGCATTCCCAATATTTTGAGAGGTAGTAAATTATTGTTTCTTTACATTTGACGAATCAAATCTTATTTTTTTGGAGAAAACTGAAACAAAAGGAAATTATTTTTTTGGAGAAAACTGAAACAAAAGGAAATTATGTATGCTATATTTACTTTTTTGCAGCTGCTTATTGTAAAACGATATACGTAAATTTATATATTGATGTCTTCTTTAAAAATATTATTTTTGAAACTTTTATGATACACTGCAAATAAAAATAATTTCTTCAAAGAACGGGTGATATTGAACTAAATGATTAAAATTAGTTATTTTTCATTAAAAATTCTAAAAAGCATTTGAAAATATTTTAAATTCTGATGAAATTCTTGAAGTATGTATCTAGCTGCCTGTTCAAAATGTATACTAGGCCATATTGTCCAGATTTACCCCAGAAAAAACATCATTTGATGGATTCATGCATGGAAATTCCAAAATATAATCTATAAAAAAATCATAAGAAAATGTATTCACTTAGTACATCGACAACCGAAATAGTTTTAAATCAGATGGAGGAAGAAATATGTTATAAACGTTAACCTGAACTAGTGACTCTCTTTCGGAACTTCTACACCACGCCAATAACGATTTGAAACAAGTTGAATTTTACATGCAGTACCTTTCTTTATTATATTATATTGACTTTGGTACATCTGGGACTCGAACCCACTACCATCGGAATGGGTTACCTAATTTTGGGTAATAATTTTATTTTTAACTAGCTGATATACCTGTTCTTCGCACGGGTAAATTGAAAAATCAAACAATACAGTTTGAAGGATAAAGTTTTTAATGAGTTAATTTTACGTGAATTGCAAATTAAACAAAAAGAAAGCTTTTTGCATATCTCAGCTGAACAAAAACCCATATTTGTTAAATTTTAAGTCTGTAGATCTAATAACTGATAAAATGGATTTTTATTTATTTTTAACTCCCCGTAACTCTCTTGTCAGTCGATTTTTGAAAACACTTTCCTAAACTGATCTCTGCTCAGCAGAAGTAAAATATTGTTACAAATTTTGTGTAATGAACGCTTAAAATAGTGTAAATAATTTATATCTGGAAATGTAATACATTAATATTACTTTCTGTTGCATTTATTTTATGTTAAAATCTTGCCAACACCTCTTCCTTCGAAATCTAGTTTTATTATGAAATAAAAAAATAGTGATTACACTGATCAACGGAATAAATTAAAAGCGAGCGTGCACTGAGGCATGACGTAGACAAAACAAAAGGGAAAGTTTTACTCCACACAAAAAAGATAGATATATGCTGTCGCGGGCATTTTTGCAGATGGCAGAATTTTTCCCTACTTTCTTGACAATTATCGTTATATTTTGGAAATTTCACACAATATCTTTATAAATTACAGTCTATGTGTTATTCTGATGTATAAGCTATATTATTGTAAAGTTTCATTAAAATCCATTCTGCTGTTTTTCCGTGTAAGAGTACCACGAACATCCACACAAACTTTAGTGTGTATAATATTAGTAAGGATATGTTCTCTTAAGTTGAGGGATTATTTATTATTACTTAAATTATACTGAGCTATTATGCTTCAGAATTTATTATTGTATTAGTTCTGTATATTAAACTCAAATCGAAATTGTAATGATTAATACAAGCTTATTTAATTTAGTCATAATTATATATTTCTGTTCCAGTAAAATAAATATTTTGTATGAAGTACTTATCGGTAAGGAACAACGTGTTATATTAACTAATTAATTATTTTGTTTAATGAAAGATAGCGGCTTGTTTGAAATTATTTCTGTGTGTCTCCTCTATTTATGAACATTAAAACTACTCCAATCCAATCAATTTAATCAGAAATATAAATGGTGTAATTGGTTCCTGTTAAGACTAATACATATTTGCTAATTCGGGAAATCTGGGAAATAGTAATATTTAACAATAACATAATTAAAAGGAAATAAAAGAATTTTGTTATGTGTTTTATAGTTTATTAATGTATTTCAAAATTATTTATATTTCTAAGCATGTTCCTGACTATAAGTTTTTCATGCTGCATCGTATGGGTGTTTAAGTTTCTTTCGAAATTTGTGTAGTCTTCTTAAGCAACATTTTACGGCCTTTTAGCTTAAAATCAATAGAATAGATTAATTATCAGCTATATATATATATATATATATATATATATATATATATATATATATATATATATATATATATATATATATATATATATTAAAGTTATGATTTTCATTAAATTCTAAACTTTTTTCTCAAATATTAATTTTTGAGTTTGGTAAATTCAGGAAACAAAAATAAGCCAAATTTACGAGAAAAAATATTTTGAATTGGAATAATTTTATGAGAAGTTATCATTAAAGAAAAATACTATGCAAATCAAACTATTTTTAAGTTATTTAATAATTTTGTGTTAAGAGGCTTAACTCCTTTTGGTAGATTCTTTTATCGTTTCATTCAATTTATTAAATGAATTCTTTTATATTCAAAATTCTCTTGGACTTGAAAGACATGATATTAAAAATTCTTGTTAAATAATAATTAAAAAACTTGTTAAATAATAATTAAAAAATAGCACGCAATTATATGGATTCAGTGAAGGTTTATCCGTAAGACCCCTGGGGTTGAAACCCAGGAGCCAATTTTAGCTCGACTTACCGGATTCAAGAGCCCCGCCAAAGGGTCCGTGGATCTTCTGCGCCTTGGGCCCGAAATGAGTTTAAACCGGCACTATATGGACTTTCGACTAATTTGTCGCATTCATAAGCTTACATTTTTTTCTTTTTCTATTAATTGTTCAAATTAAAAGCTCAAATGCAAAATATCATTTTGTATCTAAATATAATAAAATTTTGTATGAAAACGTTATATATTTTAAATTTTAAATAGCATGAACAACATAACTAAATGGCGTAATGTAATGTAAAGTAGAAAATGGCGTAATTTTTAAATATATATATATATATAATTCGGATAAAAGATAGGGTTATTTTTCAAATAAATTGTGTGTGTGTGTGTGTGTGTGTGTGTGTGTGTATGTGTGCGTGCGTGTGTGTGTGTGTGTGTGTGTGTGTGTGTGTGTGTGTGTGTGTGTGTGTGTGTGTGTGTGTGTGTGTGTGTGTGTGTGTGTGTGTGTGTGTGTGTGTGTGTGTGTATGTGTGTGTGTGTGTGTGTGTGTGTGTGTGTGTGTGTAATCGAACAAAACAAATAGAGAATTTAGTATTTTGAGATTCATGTCGGCTCATAACTAGAACATATGTATGCTTTCTTCGATATTAATAGTTTAATATTCCCCTTAAATATTATTCATCCCATAGTCTTAAAAAATCATATATATAATTAATTATATTATACCAAGCATACCTAACATATACTCGAAACTGTTTACTGTATCATTGATCAATGTTCTTGGCTTGAAATTACCTCAGCTGAAAATCCAGACCAGTATAAATTAAAAAAGACATAGTGCAACTTTTAGCAATTTGTTTTTTGTCTCAGCCAACGGTATGAAAAAAAAGATTATAAAAGAAAACTGAATTAATATCATATTATGAGAGTGTTACGCAACCTGATTTTGGAAGTGCCATGGTAGTGTAATTATTCGAGGTCTTTTTTTAGTCGCACATCAATCCGGTTTTTCAAAATATCCTGAGGACATTTTTGCTCGTGTAATTTGTATAATAATTATTGTACAAAACCCCTCATATAAATCCATAGAAGATTTCTTTGCCGTGCTTCTTTTAAGTATTATTCAATAGCATATGAATATAATTTTGATGTATGGATAATATAGGTATGCTTTGAAGCAGGAAAGTATTTTCGCAACTACTTGCTAAAATAATATAGCTACACAATGTGTTACGTTTTCAGAGCTCGTATATTTTCTGTTAATCGTATTAATAAATAAAAAGAAAAGTTATGAATAAAAATGCGATTTTTTTTTATTTTTCAATGCATTTGCAAAATAGACTTAAATCTGTAGGATTTGTACAGTTAGTAAAGAATTATATTAAATTTGATGTAATTAACTTTTTAAAATTCGGTATTCTGGATCTATTAAATGTAAAATTACAGATTTTAGAATATTTTGAATTTTTTTATTTCTCTTATTTAACAAGCAGTTATGAATTTTTGTAAATATGGGATTATATATTGCGATAAATACTTCAAGAAAACGCAAAGAAATTTACAATTTACTACATTCCTTTTTTAATTTTCTTAATTAAAACAATTTTCACAAAATTATTTAACACCTTGAAACATCTTATAGTAAAAGAGCTTGAATCTTAAATCAATAATATATATTCTCCTAATAAAATATAAATCCATTTCCGTATTAACATCACACATTACTTCGATATTTGTATTTATAAAACATGTTTCTTCTCTAAATATTATTACTTTGATTAAAAGACTTGAAATTTTGTTTTTAAAAGTCAAATAGCTCTAATGTTACATACAGCGTAATTAATTTCATGAGACATGTTCAAATTTCGGCATGTAATTTAATTGGTTGATTGTTTATTAATACTGTACTCGGTACATAAATTTGTGCAATACATTTTTGATTAATTATTTTTTTAGTAAAAATTTCCTTCCTATATACAATCTATTATCATATTCTCGAATTTTGTTGTTTGACAAACTAAAATTGGGACAGGAACCACATTTCGGATTTTACCAATAGTGAGTGAGGGAGTGAATATTAACGTCACATTGTTAAGCTACATGAGGACTTTTTGGCGACGGACCACGTAATTTTGAACCATGGTCAAGTGACGTGGACGACACTTCTCTCCTAACTATCACAATATACCAACGGGAGGACGTTTGAGCTCTCGAAAGATTTAACGTACATCGCTGCCCTACACGGCGGGTCTTTAGTGGTACTGGGTTCGAACTCATGACATGCCTGCCATGATCCGATACCTTGACCACTGGGCTACCGCAGCCCCAGATTTTACCAAAGGCCCGACTACATTCAAAGGATGGGCTGTACTTAAAAAAACATAGATGAAATATTTTTGCAAAAAATTAAAAACCTGTTGTTCTAAGGAAGGTCTTAGACTCCGGAAAGATATTTCAAAATTTGTGACAAAACGAATTCTACAGTTAAAACACAATTTAATTATCGTATCTTTCGTAATAGTTTATCTTTAGATTATTGCACATCGTAACATTATGGAAATAGTGATGTTTGGATAAAATAGATGATAGCATTATGAATCTTATTTTTCGAGGATTTAGTTAAAACATCTCCGGAAAGATATTTCAAATCAATTAAAATATGAAATAAATTCAACTCATTTATAATCCCTGGATAGCGTGCTGGAAATATATACAGTTATTGACTCGAATATAGAGGTCACATTAATGATCAGTGAAATAAATGTATTGAACTTATACATGTGAAATAACTAAGAAAAATACTGACCCATAAGAAAGTACATGAAAGGCCATTATAAAGCATAGTAAGGACAATTGACCTCGAGATGCAATATAAATTAGTACTTCACCTTACTTATTTGATCTAATTTAAAATTTCATTGAACATATGTCTGCTGCCAATAACTTATTGGTGGAGCTTTAATGTGACATTATTAAACAAAACCTATTTATTGATTTGTGTAATGTTTTGTCCTCAATACGATCTATTTGTTATTGCTTCACATTTTGCGTTTTTAAGTGGGTCAGTTTTCAACACATAAAATGCATTTTAACGCATAAACGCAAAAGTAAAACGCATTTTAAATCTGTTTGACTTTTTTAATCGCTTTAAAAATTGAATTACAATTTTTATTTGAAGTAGGAATTGATTTTGTGCTATTTAATTTTCTGTAACAATAAATTGTACATTATTTTTTTATTAGAAATATTTAATAATCATTGAAAAAAGTATGAAAATTGATCTATATTTTTTTTTAAATCATGTGAGAGTACTTCTGTAATGTTTAACTTTGGCAGTTTAAAAAAAAAACAATTTGTTCTATCTCAGTAAAGAGTATTGAAAGCCAGTGCTTACGGTCACTTGTTTCAGTCGATTCCATTAAAAACCTATCTTGCGGAATAATTGGGTAATTTCACTTTAAATTATATTTCTTTTTACGTGAGATAAGAAATTAAATTGTGAAGTAGCTGCTCAGGTGTAATTATCTTTTCTTTGAGATTAAAAGTCACGGAAACTGTTGCCAGTTATTCTATAGAATGTTGTAAATTCAAACTGAAAGAAATTAAGTGATTTTTGTACTGTAATAGAGGCAAAATCATATTTTAAACACTTTTCAACGACAATACGCTATCCTATAGCCTTATGCATTCTATATATGTCTTATTTCTTCTATGTGTTCTATACATATACAAGTAAATCTTAAGATATCAACACTTACATTATATGATTGAACGATTTTTAGCGTAATGCATATGAAAGTCTCATATTTTACCTGCTACCAATGTATTAATGATTACTAACTTACGATTAAAGTAGTCGACAACACTTAGTATTTTATTGCAATTAAATTAATTTATCCATTTACATGAAAAAACTAGTAAAATTGTATTTTATGTTCGTAAAAATACTGGTTTTTCCTTTTTATTTCATTCACAATTAAAATGAAGTATGAAATACTTCTAGATTTTATGATTTAAAGTTGAGTTATGGATTTCAGACATCAAGAGAAATGAAATTTTAATTGTATAGTAGTATTTTAGTTACACATATTCGATTAATAAAGGAGAATTATTAAAATCATTTAAAAGATTATTTAAATAAGATAATTAGTACTAGTAATAAAGAAAATTCGATTAATTTCTTGGCACAACTTTTAAATTACTTAAATTTTGAATCGCAAGATATTGGGTAAGGAATTTGGACTTCATAGAAGAAGCAGTGTTTTGAGGAAAATCTACACAGTTTTAAATTCGTCACCGAAGACTTTTTTCTAAGCATTATTTCTCGTTTAGATTACCTAACCCGTTGTATTTAGGTACCAAAATTGAATGTAAAAAAATGTTTTAAAATTCAATTTTACTAGAATCTGTTATAGAACGTATTGACTTCATGCTTTATCCCATTTAAGTTTGGGGGGGGCGAGTATCTCCTTTAGGATCATAGTCATTTTTCTTTAAAATACAGAATTGTGGAAATACATCGTTTCTAGATTATAGGGTTTTTCTATAGGCAATTAGTTTAATGAAAGATACCTATATATTTGTATTATTACTTATTGTTCATCAGTTAATAAGTCTGCAATTTAAGACATTAACTCATAACATGACAGCTTTTGAAAATAATGTCAATCCTTGTTATTTTTTGCATTTGGGGGTATTTATTGGGAATTATTTGTTAATAAGCAGTGTTAGATTGGTTTCTACGTGCGTTAAATATATCTATTTGCCTGTTTCTTCCTCTCTTAATATATATCTATATTCTTTCAAATTATTTTAGGAGGGCTTTTCTTCGATTCATTTTGCTCCAGTATTTTTTATTATATATTTAAAGCATTTAATCTTAACAAAGGGCAAAAGTCAATCATTTACAGTCACTCAAATACCTACTGATATGAGGTTGTAGCTCGAAAGAGCTGGTTACTCAAGTCATCCACCCAACGATATTTTGCTCCTGAGCCTCCAACACATTTCTTTATCTTTAATTGTTTTTTGCCTGCTTGGTGGGAATAATAAATTAACTACAACCTTAATTCTCGAAAAGTTCCACATTGTCAAATTTTTTGTTGTGGACAGGTGCAATATTAATTCATCCACCAAATCAGGTCAATTGTCTTGCAAAGATTAATCCATGTAATATTTTAAAATATTCTAGATACTTTGTAGGTTTGAATTAGTAGAGGACGTTTTTTAATTGAGAGAAGAATGCTTTTGTCTGTCCTAAGTTATGCTCGCTCGTTTTATTATTATTACCACAAGCACCCTTTTCAAAACTTTTCAGCAATAAATAAATGCATGAGCATTGAACCTTCCTGAATATTTTTGGACATGGCTACATCCTTAAGGACAACCAAATATTCCGCAACCTTTTATATATACACACATAAATTACACCTTTATCATTCAATATTTCTTAGTCAATTTTACACATCAGTACCTAAGAAAGAGAAAAAGACAACGTAACCTTTTATTTTGTTTTAATTTTGATTTTACTAAGCGTACAGGAATGCCAGGGAAACAAATGAATGAATATATACAATATTATCCTATAAAAATATAAATACAGAGAAAGAAATATTTTGTAAAATATCTGATTACTCCATACTCCAGTGAATTTTCGTTGTATTGAAAAATTATCTGCTTAAAAAAATTAAAGAGAATTAATAATGAAATGTAAGATTATCGTTATAAATTCATGCATTCATAGTATTATTTTCATGTTATTTTTTTAAAAAACTCATAGGTTATTTTTTAAAGCTTTTAATTTATCCCAAATGTTTCAGGTAGCAATTTTGAATTAATTTTTATCATATCCTTGTTATTTTCCCTTTACAAAAAGAAATGAATAAAAAAGGGACTAGATTTTTTTTGTTTCTAAGTTTATTCAGAAATTTTAAAATAACATTACATTTCTTTGTGTCCAAAAGGAGAAATATTTGCTATCTAAATAAACCTATATTCTCAAGAACCTTTAAAAGTAGAAAATATAATTCATAAACGCGAACAAAGATCGCGTTTATTGCAGGCATTCATGTTATAGAAATGAAGAATATATATATATATATATATATATATATATATATATATATATATATATATATATATATATATATATATATATATATATATATATAATTACGACAATCTCTTGTAAAAAATTACTTTTCAAAAAGAAACATCCACCTGTGATTTATTTCTCTCAGACATTATCATTTACTACTTTGAATGGATTTATAAATCATTATACATGTCATGTATAGAACAATCATGAGTGAATAATTTGGATTATTATAATTGTGTCCGATACCATCTAGACATTTATGATAAAATGCGATGTGCATTTCAATTATTAAGTCTTGTTTAATGAAGGATTTTGTTTTTCACAGTTATAATATTTGTGTCTTGCAATAGAATATTGTTTCATCTTATTTTGCATACTCAAAGTTTTGTTATAGTTATCATAGTGATATGGGGATGCATATTTCAGTAAATAAAGAGGAGTTAAATCAACTACTTTTATTAAGAAAAAATAATGTGGTTCAAAACTCTGTAACAATAGTAAAATGATAATACTTTGAATTTAATTAATAAATTTTATAACCATTTAACTTGCAGCTATCTTCCAATCAATAGAACATTACTTTTGAAGTGCTTCAGAAATTAATAAATAGTTCAAATGTGTATACGTTAAGCGGTTCAAATATTTAACAATTCTACGAATTAGTTTTGAATGCTTCATGAGATCGAAAGATACATAATTGAAATATAAAATGTATAATTCACTATGTAATAATCAGGGATAATAGACGATATATCTATCAATTTCGTCTAGATCACGATAACTTTTTCAACAACGAGTAATTTAAAATGAATTGGAACTAGAGAGACGATCCGTTAATCGACTAGTGAGATTTTGTTTTCTTCTTTCCATTTGCTAAATCATAAACTTATGAAGATTATAAACTTTTTAAAGTTGTTTGCTCATATAGTTTTGAATTTTTATATACTTTGATCGATGTTAAATAAATTACTACCTTATATATATACGTTATACTATCATTTTTATGGAAACGAAATTCTAATCTTTTATTTCTCATTTGTTTCTTTATAACTCTCGCTTTGTTTTAGAGGGAACCGTTTATAAAAAAGTAAATAAAATTAAAACTCACTTGTTTTAAGATTCATGTTCATAATACTATCGTACTCTAAAGTATTCCTTTTAGTTTATAAAACTTATAAGTAAAAAAAACTTTAAAAATTTAAATCTTCAAATTTTTTATTTACGATAGATACGTGAATATATTCTCTATTTTGAATATATCGTAAATAGATTAATATCTTTTATATTTTTGCTCGTTTACATAGATATACTGAAATGAAGGATAATATTTTAATAAGTGTTGTTTTTATCAATATTTAATTTACTAAATCAAATATTAGATTTGTCATAAAAAATTCTATAGTATTTTAAAAGACAATTTAAAGTAAAAGAGTAAAGTATAAAGTTTTCTGGAAGCAATTCCCAACGATTTTATTGCATTCATTGAAAATTTTTATAATTAGATTTACTCTTCTTTAGTAACTGTAATTAGAAAAACGATTGTCAAACATTCTTTTGTAAGAATGAGGTTTATTTGCAATTTTTGAGGCTTATTTTTGGACATTGTCAGAATATACTCCGCCTATATAAGAAATCTGAGAACCAGGTCATTTTTTTTTTTTTTTTTTTTTGCAATAACCAGTCTTTTTGTCGTAACGCCCTTTCGGGTCATGATAAATGCTTCAAATAATTGAACCGAATTTCCTCCAAGGTCATCTGAAAGAGGAAGAAAAGACTCTCTTCTTTTTCTTTAAAAAAAGGATTTTGTTTCATGAGGTTCTTTTGAATAAAAATGTGGAATTTATAAAAGGGATTAGTTAGGAATGATAGCGCAAAAAATAAAACGTTAAAATTTGAAATTATAAAATATTTTACAGCGTGTAGATTAAAGGATACTTAAAATTTCATATGTATTATATATGAATATTGACAATGGATGATGACATCCATCGGAGCTTCTATATTAGATATGATTATTATTAAAAACTTATGAATGTAATTTATATTTATCGGAATTGTTGGTTCTATTTGTATAGTTCTTTTTCAAATGCAGTTAAGTTATAGCATACAAAACAAATAAAAGCTGATAATGGATGTTGAAAAATTTCCATTATCTTTTTACAATATATTAAGCTACACTCTCTAAACAGCATAACCTGAAATTATATACCATTTTCGAAGCAGCTATGGATAAACAAAGCAAAACTTTAGTCTAGCGGTATTTGTTCCCGTTTTGTGTATTGAGATATGTGTCTTCTACAAAAAAAGTTCATCTTTAGTTTATAATTTAATTAATCCAACGAGCAATTATACTCTGGCATGGCCGGAAAAAGTGCCATCATATTTGGAATATTTTAATTTTATCTTTAAAACGGATCCAGATATCCAGTAATAAAGATTCGTAAGTTTCTTGGTCAACAATACTCAAGAGAGAGTCAGGATGTTTTTAAAAAAATTTTTAAGAGTAATACGAATTTCTGCACTTCAAACTCAGTTAGTCCTCAATGTCCTCTCACATTTTGATTCAGAAGTCAAGAGAAAAAAGTATGAAATCATGTTTCAAGTTCATCTCTTTATAGTCCATGAAAAAACAAAAGCACTTTTAATTATAATAATCATGTTAAGGAGCCTTATTCATTTATAAGAAAACGAAATCTCAAATGTTAAGAAAAATTTAAAGTGCAAGAAAATGCATACATGCATTGTTATGTGCCCAATTTATATGTGATTGAACGGAGTTAATTTTAAAGAAATTCTTTTTTTAAAAAAGTTTATTACACATTATTCACCGTTGCTGATGCAGTTTTCAGTGATTTCTAATCTCATTTTTGTATATTTGGATGTTGATATCTGATCTTGCAACATCAAATCAAAGTCTGGCAAAGAGGATGATAGACATCTATAAATTTCGAAGTATCTACACTATTCCGCAGCAGGATTTTGAATTCTCCCTAGATTTATCATGCAAAACTATAATTCTACTTGTTTTTCAACTGTCAAATAAACAAGCCCCCATGACCCTCTTTGTAGAGGGGCTGATTTTCTTTAAATCTGTCAAGACTCACGATCCTTACCATGTTTCGGCATGAATGTTAATAGAGTGAGGTGCCAGTTCTGGTGTTGTTCTCATTACTTGACTTTAATTCAAAATTACAATGTTTAAAGTAATTTGGGAGAAGATGCCAGTTTGTTAATATTACTTTTATGCGTAGATAGATGGCAATTTTGGGCCACTCTTGTGAAGAGTCTGGTCCGACATGGAGTGTGGCTTGTGAATTTATCTGAATTAATCTCCTTTAATCGGCCTTATTTTTCGATCTTTTGAACATTTAAAGTGGTGAGTACAAATTTTATAGTATTCTGTTTCTCATATTTAAAGTCTATAAACGTACTTGTTATTTTAAATAAAATGTTAGCAATATAAGTAAGTTACTCATAATATTACACATATGATGCATGTAGATGCGGCCATAATTCTGCAACAATAAGGAAATAAGCGTGTGTGGCATTTTCCCTCTATACTTGGGGGAAGATACCACATGGTTCAGAAATAAATTAAATGAACTTTAAATTATTTTTTTTCATTTAATAACACTATATATTATTGTATAAAATATAACTACAGTTAATAACTAGGCTGTGAGGATGACACAGAAGATCTCCATAGGACGAGGATGTGCAGGGCTGAAGTCGACTACTACTTCAGCCTACTTTAAACCATTCTGCAGGAAAATTCGATTTTTGCAAAGTAATTATGAAAGAATATTTAATTTTGTGTGTGGTTTTTCTGTAGTTATAGTGATATTTCACATTTAATTTTGTAATGTTTGTCTTATTTTTTTTATTTACAGGGGTTTTGTTGCATCTTACTTTATGACTGGTAGCATCTTCCCTCATATATGGGGGAAGATGCCACAATTAAATGAATTTCTTTAACATTAAATTTCTTATTTATTTTCCTATTAAGAAGAGAATTAACTTGTATACATAACCAATTAAATATTGAAAAATAAGGTGTACTTTTCATGGTCTTGTCATTTCAATTTTCAATGTACTAATCGAAAAATCTTTAACTGTCGCGTCTTTTCCCGTATTACCTTATCGCTAATAATCCGTATAATGCTCATTTCAATCAATTACTTAATCTCTGAAATCGAGAATCTAATTCCTGACCTCAGAGATACTAATCTATACTCCAGATTATTTATCACCATATTTTAACTATCCTTATTTCTGAGTTAATATGTAGAATTATTTTTTCATATTATCTATCTATGTAACTTTTCGTCGTTCCTTTTCCAACATGGATATGTTATCATATGTCATCATATCATGGAATAAATATATTTCTTATTGCTTAAGAATTGAATTAAATTAAATTATCTCTGAGAGGAAGGAAGAAGAAAAATCCAGTTGGCCAATAAGAATATTTCAATCATCTTCCCCATCCCTATTGTTTAATTGATATTTCCTAGTAGAAGAAAGAGTAAGAATGAGTCGCTCGAGTTTACCAAATATAGATCCGAATTGGTGACCAATTAGAATACCTAACTCTGGATACGAGTTAAAATTTGCCGAACTTACAAAAGTACAATAATTCCCAATGATCTTGAAAATTCTTCTCTAATCCCCAAAGATACTATCAATAAGAGGAGAAGGTTATACATCCAAAATGATCTTTACATCACTTCTCTCTTTTAGATCCTCATTTCAAGGTTAAGTACCATTCAAAGAAAAGAAAGTTATATAAAGAAAAGAAAGCAAGACAGGAGATGCCATTTTTCAGGAAATGAGTCCGTTGAACATCTGTCAGGTTTTACTCAACCAGCTGAAGACACGTAATTGCCACAGCAAGATTTTCCTGGAAACAGGGATAAGATCGCGTTGAAATGGGTACTGTCGTTTAGAATAGAGTAGCAGTCAGCGGTAAGTGTAAAAAATATGTAGACACCAGATAATACTTGATCTGCAGTAATGTCTTATCCACTAGTGTATAGAGGCAGCTGAACAGGAACAGCAGATGAATTGCTCTCATGATAAGCAACTGTGATATTCTAGTGAAGATGTAATGCTCCATTTCTTGAATAAAATTTCCGATTCTGCATGCATAAATAAAATGAATTTATTATTTAAAAAGTTTGAAGGTTAGAAAATTGAAAATGATGTGAACTTTGTGATGAGTTATCATGATTGTGGCTCAGGGGCAGTGGTTGTTGAGATATTCCACACCCCGCGCTTCCCCGGGATAGGATTCTGGTGCTGATGTCATGTCCCACGATGGCGCGGGACTCAATAGTGAATAAGTTAAGTACGTGAGTCTGTTTCAGATTCCTAGGTTCACGTCCGTACTTTGATCGCTGCATTGAATACATCTACTGTCTAGCAGTCACTCATAGTTATTCAAGCATTCAACTTGACAATTTTGTGTGTTTTTGTAATACAAATAGTAATCAAAGAGGGGTACAATGTCGAAAATGAGAAAAGAGAACTTGCAATTTTAATACAGAATGACCACACCTACGCCACTGGGCACACCGCCGCACACCTTAAAAACTTTAAGAGAAGCTCGTACTTTGGAAAAGTTCTCCCACCCCTGCTTTAAGCAATTAGTGAAGGACTTCCTAATTTGGAACCACGATCCAGTGGCTCCTCAGTTGGCCTTCCACTCTTCCCTAACTTCTGTACAACACCAACATGCTTGAAGTAAGAAGAGTTTCTTTTGAATTTTTATTATAGATATAAAATTATTGAGGTATAATATTTTTTAAAAAATTACTAATTTCATGTTGGAAGTAAACTATACTAAAATTACAATCCTGCCACTGAAACGTAAATTCTCTAAAAATAAACAAACTGTTATTTACCTAGATTTCAATCAGATGATAGTTTCTTGCTCAATCTCAATGTTCTATACCAGGTGTCGGCAATTTATAGCACGTGGTACAGTTCTGAGTGGCACTCTGCCACATACTCAACGCATTTATAAATCTTTGAGTGGATGGAAGTTGATAAATATGTAATGGGCTTTATTTGGCAAACATCTTCAGAATTATGGGCATTTACAGAATTACAAAAGAATCTGAAGGATAACTCTAAAAATAAATTAACATCTATTTTGTAAATTACTGAATGTCATTGCTGGAGAGATGTAATTAGTTGAAGAGAGAAAATTGCATGCACTTTGCTTTCCATTCTTGTGGTTCTATGTACCTAAGTAAAAAATCTTTCCTCGTATGAAAAAAATCGCGAGTCCGCAAAAAAATTGTTTTACAACTGAATGCTCAGAATTATGTGAAATTGAAAAGTCACTAATTATACCCCTGATTCTGCGGTGTGAAAATAGAGCAGTACGAGCACTAGATTTATATTAAAGTTATTACTTACCTTTTTATTTAACTCTAACGAAGGGAAATACTCAAATTTTATGTTGTATATTACTTATTTTAATAAATATGTTTAAAAACATAATATATGTGAATTTTATAGTTTTTTAAATACTTTTGTTGAAGAAATAGTTACATTTTATGCTGTTTATTTTTTCGTTAAGAAATAGCTTTAAATGATGAGAAATTAATTGATAGTAAAATTATAAATCTATATTATTGACCTGTATTCTCTAACTCTGCAGGCATTTTGGCGGGGGAATCAAATTGCTTCAAAAATGTCCTTTTGAGTGGCACACTGAATCATATTTATAGATTGGTTTGGCACGCCAAAGCAAAAAGGTTGCCATACCCTGTTCTATACTATTACGTCCATGTAATAATGCTAAAATTTATTCAGTATAATTTATCAATGCACGTAATTAACAACAATGTAAGCGAACAATTTAATCTTGTATTCATTTTTTATTTGAAAACACACACAATTTACATTAACTTTCAGTTAAGCATAACAAATATATATTTTTAAAAAAATGTTGCTGGTTACTGGTTTAGCTGTGCAATGGTTGGGACCTCTGTAGAGGCTGTTGATGACAAAAAGTCACTTTCCTATCCACACTTCTGGCACTTCATTTTCAATATCAATAAAAAAGTTAAAACTCCAAAAAAGAGTTTATATTTTCAATATGTCCTGTGTATTTTTGAAACTACCTCAACGCGTTGTGCTGTAGACAACGGATTGATAATCACCAGTCTCATAATCCATTTGCATCTTCATTTTTTTACAACTCCAATAGGGATACCAACGGAAAAAAAAAGGCAAGAGTTACTCGCCTTTTATGATGATATAATGTACTTTTGACTGTTCAGGAAGAGCGATTTATGGCGTACGGAAGAGAACCGGAAAGAAATGAGATAGCTGGCTCTGGAATAGTACATAATACGACGGATCGGAAACACGTGATGAGTAAAGTGATGGAAAAAAGTAGAGTGATCAACCGCAGGAAGTAAACATCTCAGACCGATTTGTCGCCGACAGAGCCGCCTAAAAATTACTACGAAAGCTTTCACAACAAGCATCGAATATATACATTTTTGGAATGCATCTTCCTAATATGATGGGCTGTGATAATTCCTCCTCATCATACTTTCAAAGTAATGAAGTGGGAATGGAATTCTGTGCTGTTTAAGACCGTTGATTGGATATTGTGATCTACAAAGAGTTTTACGAGTCAGAGAAACTTGGAAAGTCTTAATCTTAACCGTGAAAATTGTGAGTTTATGCAAATTTTTAAATCTATATATTTTTATAAATATTAACTATTATACTTTAAAATTGAAGTTTTCAGAGAGGATTAAAACATATAAATTTTTGAGATTATAAAATAAAAAATATATATTTTGTATTCTTATTTGACAGAAATTATCTTTAAAAAATCAAGCTACACCTTCGCATATAACAAAATTTAATTTTAAATTTTATTACATATACTATATATATGTATTCTTACGACAATGGTGATGCTTTGGCACGTAGCTCGACTTTTTGAACTATAACAGATGAACAGTTTTAGTTCAAAAATTGTTAAAAAGTATTTACACCTCCGTGATTGACAAATTTTTTAATCATTTCTTCATTAATTATATTCTAAACCCTAGAAGTTATCAAATGCCTTTATAGTTTTGAGCTTATATTTATAAAATTTATTAAAAGTATTAAATTTAAAATAATATTTTTGTTAAGGTTTGAGTGAATAGGAAATAATTTTTTTTTTGATATTCATTGATTGAAATAACAGCATTTTTAATGCTGTTATAAGCAATTGTTACGATAAAATTTAGAATTTAAAATGCATAACTTTTAAAGAAAATTTGAAAATAGAATATATATGTATGCTGTGAAATTCAAATTTTAATAACTCAACAAGCGAAAAATTGTTTAAAAACTCTATGTTCTTCAGTTATCGAATTTCCCCTGTTGATTTTTTTCCTTTATCACAAGAGTCCACTCTCAACAATTATTAACATAACTTGATTTCGAAACAATAATTAACTATTTTATACATAAATATTGAAATATTATTAAGTTATTGTTGAAATAAGTATTGTTTTAACTAAATCCTCGAAAAATGAGATTCATAATGCTATCATCTATATTTTATCCAAACATCACTATTTCCAAAATGTTACAATGTGCAATAATCTAAAGATAAACTATTACAAAAGATACGATAATTAAATTGTGTTTTAACTGTAGAATTCGTTTTGTCACAAATTTTGAAAACGTTTTTTATCAATACTACAAGATCATAAATTATTTATATGTATTAGGGGGGAAAAGGCAGCATTTTAAAATTAAGAATCATTCATCTAAAATCAGTCTTAAAATCAGTATACGTTAACATGTAAGGTGTCCGAAGAATATGGCTACACTTTCAAAAATGAGTTAGAAATAAACAAAGATTTTCGCTTTTGCTTTTTTTTTGCGTTCCATAAAGAAAAGATTGTAGTTTCTGTTTTGTGAAATATAAACAAGACGGTGAAAAGTCACATTTTGCAGTATTCTCATTTTGTAATGGCTTCACCGCAAGATCAAGCGCAAGTTGTAGCATGGTTTATCGACTTTAAATCTGCAACATATATATATATACAGTGTAAATTTCGGATTATCTATAAACGAAGTCTTCCTTCGAGAACCACAATTTATAAGTGGCATGAAAGATATATGACGTTATAGGTAGCGTTTTCACAAAAACAAAATCTAGCCGCCCTAGCAGACATAACTTAACCCGTAGACCCGATGTATTGCACGCGGATAATGGTGCTCACGTTGAAACTGTGAAATAAAGCATTGTAAAAAAAACCTTTGTATTTTTTTTTATGGAACATAAGAAAAAAGTCAGTGAATTTGTTTGTGTATTTGTAATTAAAATTTGAAAGAGTAGCAATAATTTTCAGACTCAATAATTTTTTATGATAGTGTCTGTTGATTTTTTTGTAGGTTGGAAAACTTTTTTCCTCTTTTTTAACTGTTTCTTAATAAACGTTTCGCAATTAAACTTTTCAGAAATTAGCCTAAGTTAATATAATCAATTAAATTATTGAGGTAGAATTTTTAAAAAAAGTAGAGGAGGGTATTAATTTACAATTTGAATTCAAATAAATTTACTTTATAGTTAAAATTTATTCATTCTTTTTTCTCTTTCTTTCGAAATTCAGTAACAAATTTTATTTTTATTCCAGAAATGTGATGCAAATTACTGTTTTTTTTTTCAAAA
Source organism: Trichonephila clavipes (assembly GCA_019973935.1). Classification (NCBI taxonomy): domain Eukaryota; kingdom Metazoa; phylum Arthropoda; class Arachnida; order Araneae; family Nephilidae; genus Trichonephila; species Trichonephila clavipes. The sequence continues at coordinate 268,922 of BMAU01021149.1, forward strand.
ATGATTTTTTTTGTGTAAAAATAGAACAATATATCTTTGAATTCGTTCATAAAAACCTATTAATTGCTTAATTAATTGCCTTATTGACATCACTATCATAATTTTGAACTATGATTTAGTTTCGTAGTTATCCTTATGCCACCCACATTTATTCTTCACACCATCGTGAGGATTATTGATTTTAACAGATGTAAGAAGCATTAGTATATGTTGCTTAAAATAGACTTACATTTTTAATTTCAATTAATTACTAAAACAGAATCTGTTGTAATTACTTATTAGATTTTTTAAGAGGACGCTATTAATAATTTTTAAAAAAACTACGGTAATTAAAATTATTTGAATAATTTTTTAGAATTACTTTCATCGTTGTTGCTATAAACCCAAATTTTTAAATTTAATAATTATTTAAAGGAAAATGATTCTTTAAATATTAATTAAGAAAAATATTCCTTATTCTATAATTGAACTCGAAAAATATTAATTCAAAACGAGTTAAAAAGTTAAAATTAAAAATATAAATAAAAAAAAGCTTACAATATTTTGGAATCGTATAGATCATGAAGGCTATGTATTACATTTCTGAAGTTTTAAAGTTATCTTTTTGCTATAAAGTTTGTATGACGCAATGTTGAAAGAAGTATTCCAAAATTTTAGAATCCAAAGTAACTTCATTGAATTCATCTAATGCCCTTTTAAAAATATTTTCTTGAGTGCTGACATGATTTTGTAGAAGTCCATCAAAATAAACAATTCTTATAAAATGTTCAAATTTAACAGATAACTTAACTAAAATTTATTGAACTAAAACTCTCTCTAGAAAAGAATGCCACAATAATTTTGGGAATATTGTAAACAATTAAAATGCAATCACATATAAAAAAAGAGCCCTGTGAATCATATATATATATATATATATATATATATATATCTTTCCTATATACATAACAGATTTTGAAAATTTGTTATGTATATAGGAATTCAAAATAAATAATAATTTTTCCTTGCTACTTCAATTCTTGTGCATGTGCAAATTAACGATCATTTAATTCCATTACAATAAATTTAAATGAGGTTTTGAGCTGTCCTTTCCTAAAAATTTTAAGACTTCAAAGATGTAGACTAAACGTTGGCATAATTTTTTTTTACTTGAGATACATCAAGTTCAGGTTCACTTATGTGAAAATCGTATTAAATTTTATTGACATTGGAATATTTTTAAAATAATCAAGAGATAATAGGTTCTTATATAGGAATTCAAACAATTTTGCTTATGGAGGACTGTGTGCGTGTGTACGTGATGGGAGTGTACAATTTAAATTAGATTTTACAAAAAAAGTTTTCTAATTTATATCAACTCATATTTTTAAATATTTAGAATTTCATATTTTTTAAGCATAAGTACCTCTTATTCTAACTTATAATAATAATATGTACGATTTTAAAACTTCAAGAAAATTGTTTTGTATCGATCCCTCTTTCTAGGTGTTTTAATCTTATTCAATAAATTTACAGACATTGTGCAACTTTAGGTAAGTTACCTTTTTCTTGTAATAGATTTAGAACTTGTATCCCTTAATTTTCAATAGAATTTCACTCAGTATTATTAACAGGGGGGAGATTGGCTAGACGCAAAAATTAATTAAACATCTCTTTTATATGAACTATTTTTATATATTAAGTAAGCTGTCGTATAAGTCATCAATGTTTTTAATATTGCAACATCCATATGTGTTTTAAGTTCCAATATATGTTTGTTTCCTTTATCTTTGGTGTTCACTTATTTCTTGCCTCTATAGCAGAGATTTATAAAACTATTATGTATTAATATATAAATAAGCATGTATATATGGGAACTTGTAACCTATCTAAAAAAATCTACATCTTACTTGAAACATTTTAATACATTTTCAAATGGAAAAATACTTTATACTTAAAATTTGAATAAACTACTTTAACTTGGACTTTGAAAGTTTTCTATGGTAATTTCTGCATACTAACTTGGAGAAATTTATATTAAAATTCTTTTTTCATTTGTTTCTATAATTGTTTTTTATTTGAAAATATCGATCACTTCTATTGCGAGTCATTATTCTAAAAGGTGTATTACGTGAGCCTTTGACAAAAAGAGAATTCAGCTGGTTCACAATGATTTAGGAAAGCCCAGTTAAATACAATTTGAGTTCGACCGTCCCATTATTCAGATGGTATCTATAATCAAGGCTTTTTCTAAAAGAGAGTATGTTTTTAATACTTTAAACAACCGTTAAAGAAGATAAAATATTGTTAAATTTATGGATCGTATCACTGAGCGTATTTAACAGCAATTATAGCAAAGCTTCTCAATAGGAAAATAGCTTCTTTTCAATAGTACCATTTCTGAATTGACGGAGAAATAAACCAGGAAGCATCGTCCTTTTGAAGTAGAAATTTTTTACGTTTAAAACTTTTCCACGTGTCATCAAATACTTTGGATCATATTCTGGTAATCCTGAAACTCTATGTTGGTGTAAGAGAGAGTAACACATACGATTTCATTCAATCCAATCGCATCTCGAACAGTGAGGAAACATCTTTCTTGCAGGTAATGGATTCCAAGGTTGAGGTCTCAAGGGTGGGAGAGAGGGAGTGATTGTTTAATAAGGTCGGACTATAAAGTTATTGGCGACAGATCTCATAATTTTGGTCAAATCACAAGAAGGACAACTGAATTGGCATTCCCTCTTCGACCCTCCATACCACGCCAACGGGATGACTTTGAGCTTCAATATTTTTGAAGTACATCAGTTCCCTCTATAGGTGGGTTTTAGCGGCACTAGGATTTGAGCCCATGACACACCAGTCATGAGATCGTAACCATGACCTCCAGGCTACGTAGATTGCTGTCTCAAATATCAATAATGAGTTGATTCCTCGAATCTTTCCAGGTTGAAATTTTTTTATGTATAAATACAATATATATATTCAACCATATATGTTATCCCGAACCGTATATCATATATGGGTTATAATGATCATGCCATGCTAACCATTTTTTTAATCTCTCAGGATTTGAAGAAAAGCATCATTCCATTTAGTCAAATTGGGTAAATATTTTATCTAGAATGTTGTATTATTCCTTTAAATATTATTAACAAGAATTTCATGAGTTTACATAGCATTTTCTTTTGGAAATATCATCTTGTGAAAAAATTTTAAGTTTCTAATTTATTACAAATTGAAACACATTTTTAACCCATAATCTTTACCCATTAGAAGGATTAATTCATTAGCTGAAAATCAATTTGAACATTTCTACATTCAAAATATAAAATAAGAGTAATTTAATAGTTTATTTAAAAGTAAAAAAATATGAAATGAGTTTTTGCGTTAATATTAGGGCAAAAAGTATATGTAGTAAGCATTAAATATTAAGTCGAATACTAACTTAAAAAATACACTCAATCAAGTACCTTTAGTTCGATTATTATGAAAAATAATTTTTGTCCATGTACTTTTGTAACAGACTTAATTATAGTGTATTATTTTGTCATGGAATTTTGATTAATGAAGTAAAGTAATCTTAATATTTATTTTAATATAAAACGAAAGTTAATTTTTTAAAGCTAAGTTTCAAATAATTCTTATTTATTTAGAAAATAAACTGTAATCTAGAGATCATGCAAGAGTAATTTATTATAATTCATTTAATTAGAAATTACAATTCTTTGCTTTAAATTTTCTCATAAAAATAGAAAAATTTAGCTGTTAATTTTAGCTCACTCGAGGCAGAAGTATTTTAAGTTTTAAAGATCAACTACCAATTTAATTTTTTCGTTTTTAGTTTAAATAATAATAATCACAAAAAAAGGTGAAATGCAAATTATACTTTTATACATTCTGTGAATTATATGTGCCATTGTTGCAATTTTGACATTTCATGCATTATATAGCATCTTTTTACAGGTTTCTATTATTATAAAGTAAAGATGGATGCTTGGCACACGTTTTTATCTTTACAGATAAAATAATATTCACACTAAGAGCTCTCAAAAATATTTTATTATAAATTTTTTTTTTCGTTTGAAATGCTCTGAATAAAAATACATTTATTTTTCATTTAAATACGTGTAACTTGTAAAGAGAATATTTTAAGAAATAAAAAATCTTACCTTAGGCAGAACCTGTATTGCGAGTATAATTTAGTTATAAGTTTGTCTAACCCGCTAAAAAATTAGCTAACTGCCGAATCAAGGAGAACCAGCTGAATTTTGACGTTACTTTTCTTTCATCTCTCTAATTAAAATTATATTGTCTCAGTGTTTTAAAAGTTATGGTTATTATAAAATTAAAAATGTGAGGGTAGAAATGGAATTTTTAAAAATATTATACGAAGAATTATCTCGGTAATATAAGTTCATGGTCTCTGAAGTTCAAGTCGAACTGCGAGCTCAAATTCTGATTTCATTACAAACACATAGATTGGAACTATGAATGTTGCTGCGTTTTAAATCGAATGAAGCATCAATAACTTCTCTTGGTGAGGCATGGAAGTTAGGAGAAGGAGATACTACATCATTAGACTGAGACTATATAATTTCGGGGTCCATCGTCAGTAACCTTCTTGCTGCTCTAGCACAGTGACCTTCAAACTGTATTCCATGGAACCCTGGTGTTCCACGAAGCAAACGCAGGAGTTTCACAAATTACAGCAAAAAATCGGAAAGAAAATTGTAAATGTGTATGCAAAAGGGATTCTTTATGAAGTTTGTATAACCACAAGTATTTAAAGCTAAAACAAGTAAGTAAAAAAATAAAAATTTTATTTATACAAAATAACTTTAGTTTGTAATACTTTTTTAACTTTTATAATAACATAATAAAAAAATATTAAAACGCGTTTTTTATTAATATGTATTACCTGTTAGATTGTGAATATTCTGTTGTTTAGTATCCCTGGTTAATCGAAAGAATTGTATACCCATTAGTACAATGTCTAAATAGTTTTCTGTTAAAAAATGCATTTTTTTTTTCATATCAGTGAGACAAAACACCTACAATGGAGAGGTAACAACTTATCGACTTATCAATGGATTCCACGTTAAAATCTAAATTTAAGTAAGAACAGCTCCTCAATTTTTGGTTGGAATTTCACAGGATTTCTCACACAGCTATAAACAATTTAATGATCGTTAGAACAATGCATTTAAGTAAGAAATATTTCTCAACGTGAGTGGGGCTAAAAAAGCAAAATATAAAAAAGGTAGGATATCAAATGGTACTACAGATTATTTCAATACACCTAAGCTTTGACAGTTTATGTAAAAGAATGCGAGCATATATTCACGTTACTAAATGTAATGCATAGGTAGTAATACTTGTATCGCAAACTAATATTAAAAATGAGGAAACTAAAAAAATGTTTTTAATAAATACCATACTTTCTTTTGAAAAATTGTCTTACATAAAGTATCGATAACATGGGGATCTACTCTTTCTCTCTCTTTAAATATTATTTAACAAGTAATATAAAATAATTTAAGACAATTCCTACTTAGATCAACAAAGAAAATTTTTATTTTAGCTACTTTTTATTAAATAGTTACAATTAGTATAAATATGTATATACATATGACAGAATCACAACATTAAGTGGGAATTAATTTGTATTCATTATCATTAAAGTATCATATTGTCATCCAAAACAATCGTGTATATAAAATTTCAATTCAACTGAAAGCTTTAATACGTGAGGGAAAAAACCTTTTCTAGTTTTGACACAAGTCGCCAAAAGGGTCGCTAAGCCACCAAAAATGCTGCCACCGTATTTGTATAGTTAGTTTTAATCAATTAATTTTTCTTAATTATAATTAAATTATTGCATTGTCATCCAAAATAATGATATATATAAAATTTCAGCTCACTTGAGAGCTTTAAAATGTATTTTATTAACGATTAAAAATTTGAATAAGATAAATAAATAAATAAATATAGAGAGAGTATGAGCTAATAGTAGGAATTAAAAAATATATTCTTTTGAGTGTATGTGTTAGTGGAATGGGGTTCCCCCAAAACACCTTAGAGGTCTAACGGTTCCGTGAGTCGAAAAAGTTTAAAAACCTCTGATCTAATACAATGTTAGAGAAGCCAAACTTTCCTATTTGAGTGATAAACGTTATATAAAAGACTCTTCTATAGCAATTTTTTCGAAACTTTTAATTAAAAGCTTACAGTTTAGTAATTTCTAAAATGATATATATTACCAAATATATTCCAGTTATTGAAATACCTATAGCTCAGATAATCATAAATATTCGGAAATACGAGAATAAGTGAGTGTTTGTTAATGTCGCACTTTAAATAAACACCAGGTCCACTTTGTAATTTTGAACTGCAATCAAGTGACGATAACGGCACCTTAGCTAGCACCCTAAATGAAAAATGAGATTCGTTATCTTATTTCCAAATCATTATTTTTGTCAGAATTTCCCATCCCGCAAACGTTTTTAAATCCCCATTTAAAACATATTGTAATTAACCGGTACACATTCAGATGCAATGAAATACATTTAACGCGGAAAAAATGGAAGAAATAATGGTTTAAACGAAATAACACAACGATCCCTACAAACTACTTTGTATTTTCATGGATTTGATTTCTCTTAACACAAAACAAAAATCGTTTCTAGGAATAAGCAAAATACGGAAAACACCAGCCGCGCAGGCTATATTTAAAGGGGGGGGGAATGTAAGAGAGGTGGTTTCATATGTTTCGTAGAAAGGAGGCTAACTTTGCTTTGAAATATCCTCGGAATAGCCTGTGACACGAACCGATTTTGTGTTTATCTAAGTTTCTTTCACCCTCCATCCCTGGAAACGCCACACAAAAACGTCTAATCTCTCATCAGTTGGCTTTGAAGTTCTGTGACGAGTACATCGCAATGTGAGTAAAAATCAGTGAGTTTGGTTCGCATTATTTTTTCTATTTAGAGGATTTTTTTTTTGCTAGCATAATGGCAAAGTCATTAAGAGTAATTTGCTAGCACAATGGAATCAGCGGAAAAGCAAACTTCTATTTCGCTTAAAATGAAGATCGAGCTTCTACGGCTGCTGATGAAAAACGGAAGACGAGAGAGAGAGAGAGAGAGAAAATGGAAATCTGTTAAGATTTTGGTATTGCTAACTCTACTTTATCAACAATAATTAAAAAAGAGAGCAAATTATACGTAAATGTTTGAACGGTTTCTATTAAATGCATGCATATACACATATTTATGTAAATAAAATGTGTGTACTCTAATAAACTTAATTTTGTTAAATATACGGGTTTTTTTGTTTTGTTTGTAATATCCTTTTGCACAAAATTCTTTTAGCACGAAAAAATATTTCAGTCTCCTCAATTTTGTGTTAAACGATTTTCATTGTATATCATTTAATTTTTAAACTTTGTTGATGTCGTTAAGTAAATTTATTTTTTGGTCTTTTTTATTCTTTACTTTTTATTACAGCATATTAATTAACTAATTAACTAAAAAAGATATTAACTTTTTCAGGACTCTTTTATTCCGTCACATTTTCGATGCCATGCTGTATGAAGCCATAGAAAAAAGCCGTGAGATTTATCGTTTAGTCTGCAGACTGACTCGAATCCTGCGGGCAAAGCTTTATTATATGTTTTGTTCGTTCGGCTCGAGTTAGAAAGTAGACCATGACATCGACATGTGCTGTCAAGAAATGACATGAACGAGGTCAAATCGTCATTATTTTTACGCAAATACTTGATAATGGTAAGTACTGTCTATATCTTCTTTTTTTACTGATGACTGAAATTTTCGCCATCGTGGAAGATTAAATAATTTCCAGCAAACTATTGTTTTGTAAAAAAAGTTGAAATACAAATACCAGTAGTTAAGTAATTACAAAATAAATTATATAATATTATTTAATTACTTATTTATCCATTGTTACTATCATCGGTGGTTCAGTTAATCAGTGGTAGAATGCTTTTATATCAATCAACTTTGCTTATCATCACAATCGTTAGACTCAATTAAATTCAATAAATCATCGAAGACAAGTGTAAGATTAAATAATGAGTTTAATGGAATATGGAGTGCGTCTGCACTCGGTCACGTACACAAGATCTCTGATGTCAACAACACATGTTATTACAAGCAGCGCCCTCTATACTGAGGGGGGTTCTACCATAACTCCCCACTTAAACTCCTGCGGAGTTTACATTAAGATAATTCAAATTCTAAGGTAATTCAAGTAAAATTCATGCAAAATGAAATAATACAAATAAAATTCATGCAATGTGAAATAATACAAATAAAATTCATGCAATGTGAAATAATAAAAATAAAATCCTATAAATTCAATTCTCAAATCATATTCATCATCAATAATTCTGAAATAAAATTAGCAATTCTTAAATCACATGCATTATCAATAATACTGAAAAATCAAATTAGCCATTCTTAAATCACATGCATTATCAATAATTCTGAAATAAAATTAGCAATTCTTAAATCACATGCATTATCAATAATACTGAAAAATCAAATTAGCAATTCTTAAATCACATGCATTATCAATAATTCTGAAATAAAATTAGCAATTCTTAAATCACATGCATTATCAATAATTCTGAAATAAAATTAGCAATTCTTAAATCACATGAGTTATCAATAATACTGAAAAATCAAATTAGCAATTATGTAAATAGAATAATGTAAAGGTTAAAGTTCAAGAAATTGTAAAATGTGTTCAATTGTTCTTCTCTACAATTGCAGGATCAACTGGAATAGGTAAAGGCACTACCTTTGTGATGGCTCGTTTTAAAATACCTGTTGAGGTTTTCACATTAACTACTCTTACAAGACCATCACTACCGGGAAATACTTCAAGAATACGCCCCATAGGCCAGTCCAAGGGCTTGGTGTTGGGATCCTTTAAAAGAACTAGCTGATTCTCCATCAAGTTAGGATTCTGTTCACTCCATTTAGCACGGGTCTGCAGATGGGTCAGATATTTGGTGCTCCCCAACGGTTCCAAAATTTGTCTCTCAGAGATTGAACGAGTTTCCACCTGGAATGATAGGACAAAGAATCCGAAGCAGTATATGGTTCAGGAAAGGATGAAATTGCACAGTTCGTCAAGAAATGCCCCGGAGTCAAAGGGTTAAGATCATTGGGGTCCGAAGAAAGTGGAGACAAGGGACGTGAATTCAGAACTGCTTCGATTTGTGCCATCAACGTAGTTAACTCTTCGAAGTTCATGATAGCTGATTTCGCTACCCTCAATAAAATGCGTCTCATGGACTTAATGTTTGCTTCCCACGATCCACCGAAATGGGGAGAAGCGGGTGGAATGAAGTTCCATTCGATTCCCTCTTCCGCGCTGAATAGCTGAATTCTGTTGGACTTGCAAATTTCGTTCCATTCATTAAGAATGTTTCTTGCTCCCTTGAAGTTCGTTGCCTTTGGCAACATCATTTGATGTTTTTGGAATTCAGATAGGGTCGAATGTTTCAATCTACCTCCTGGGTCAAATAATCGACCTGCGGCTTGTAACAAATATCTTTTTGTATTAATTATTTTAGAAAGAAATGTTCCTAAATCGCTGGAATCAAAATAGAATGTATCAGATTTTTCATTCCAACCAACTCCTAAGACCTTTGAAGCCATCAACGTGTTCAATGACTCTTTATGTTCATCTACTTCAAAATTTAAATTTTTTAACCTTTGATTTAGCTCGGAAAAGTTGGTTCTCCATTTCCGAAGATCCATACTTGCATCTTCCAAAATGTGTTTACTTTCTATGCAGGTCGTCAAGGCTGCTTGGACACTGACATTTCCACACAGAAAATCATCAACATACAATGACTGGTTAAGATGGTTAAAAGTATCAGGAAAAATATCCACATATTTTTTAAGATGATGCTTTATCGTAGCTGCAAGAAGAAATAAACTTGATTTTATCTCAAATAAAACCCTAGTCATACGGAAAATATCAAGCCGTTTGTTTTCTAAATCAATTCCTGGATTTTCATCCCAGAAAAATCTTGTAAAATCCCTTTCACTTTCGTCTATCTCAATCATCAAAAATGCCATTTTTATGTCAGCTACAAATGCAATTGGATTCACTCTAAATTTGATTAATAGAAAAAATAGGTTAGGTATAAAATTTAGCCCTGTGTGTAAACAATCGTTCAAAGATAGTTGTGCTTTCGCGTGTGATGACGCATCAAATACGATTCGCAATTTGCTTGTAGTTTTATCAGTACGTATTACTGCTCTATGTGGTAGATAAAAAATATTATGCTTTAGATTTTCTTCTTCAAATGGAACGCGTTCTATGATTTTCTCAGAAAGATAATTATTTACAACTAATTTGTAATCCTCAAATAAGGAACTGTCATTTTAAAACGTGATCTTAACTTTATAAATCTTTCCCTAGCAATTTCTTCATTATTTTCTAACAATGTTTTCATGTTAGGTTTCCAAGGGAATTTAACTTTATACCGCTTATTTTGGTATGAAATTCCCGCTTCAAATTCAGACATTATATCATTATCAATATTTTCCTCATCGGACACCTCTGCTTCTATTCCTAAGTTCTCTAAAGTTCAAAATTCACTAAGCTGTTTAGAAATATTGGATTCATTAACAATAATACTCATTGTTAAAAGGTCCTCAGAGAATCTGTACTCTGCCCTTGTAAAGACCACCCGAATAATGTTTCTACTGTCACAAGATTTTTGTTTAGACGCGTAATTCTACCTGTAACTACTTGATAATAATAGTCCGCACCAATAAGAACTGATATTTCTTTATCGTTAAATTCATAAGAATCGGCTAATTGTACATTTTTTAAATATCTAAATTTTTTATCAATATTTCTATCAGGAGTCGGTAAATTCGTGATAGAAATATGTTCTGTCTCTACCGCCTCTATTTCAATGCACAAATTTGGATCATCCCTGTTTTTCAATTTTATTTTAACTATATTTAAAGTTTTTGTTTCAGCTTCTCTTTAGCACCAAATGTGCAAATGGAAAGGTTTTCTTTTCTAAGAATTGGAAAGTTAAATTTCTCAGAAGTACTCTTTAAAACAAAACTTCTCTGTGAACCATTATCTAAAAATAATCTAACAACTTCTTGTTCATTTTTGACATCTATTAATGCGGCGCATGTTTGTAACAATACACTATTTACTTCTGTTTTAATTTCTGTTGAAATTACATTATCAGTGTCCCTTTTCGGAGACAAGTCGTCATCATGTCGATTCCAAAAACATATTGAGAAATGGTGAGACCCATTACAAATAGGACACGACTCCCTCTTTACACATTCCATTGCTCTATGACCGGGCGACAAACATAAAAAACAACAGCCCTTCTTCCTTAAAATTTCTCGCTTTTCGTGAGCACCAAAGGAACGGCAAGTGTCGAGTTCATGACCTTTGTTGCAGTATAAGCAATTCGGCTTCTAAGTTCTACTTTCTCCAAAGGGGTGGGAAATGAATGGGGTCGGAAATGTACTCTATTCGGGGGTGGCTTCTTGCGTTGTCCGAGGAAATAGGAGCCTTTATTTTTTATTCTGTCTTGCGGTGGAGGGGAATAATGACATAGTTTATGACTGTTTATTTGAGAAGCTCGTTCCCTACAACGTATTTCAAAGTGTAGGAACCGCAACAGAGCGCTCAGGTCACACCCTTCGTCCTTTTGAGAACGATTGAATTCCAAAACGAGTTCCGAGGGTATCTGTTTCAACAGGATGGGTGTTAATAAGTTTGAGTAGGATTCTCCTTTAACTCCTAAACTTTCAAGACTCCTTATTTGCGTTTCTGCTCTATCGTACAAATTTCTTAAGCCCACAATATCAGTAGGGTTTCTAACAGGTGTTAAATTTAATAAATTGCTCAAATGAGCGTCAATTAACATGTTTTTATTTCCAAATCTATCTTTTAATAAATCAAGAGCTCTATCATAATTATCATCAGAAATTGGAAATCCATTAATGCAAGCAAGCGCATTACCACACAAATATGATTTTAAATAATTAAATTTATCAACTTTGCTTAGTCTATTGTTATTATGAATAGAGCTTTCAAATAAATTATAAAAATCTAACCATTCAGAATAATTTCCAGAATACTTATTTATATGCAATTTAGGTAAATTTATGTTCATACATTCAAAACTATTGGAATCAATAACTTGGATATTTCGAGAAACTGTATCAACCTGGATAGAGTCAGAATTTATTCTCCTAATTTTAGAAGAAAGCTTCGTTTTCCAAAATATAATCTTCTCTTTAATTTCTTCCGAAGCTTCCATATCTTCAGTAATAGTGTCAACAGACAAACGATCTTCAATTAGTGTATTTAATAAACTTAAGTTACTTTCTTTGTCATTTAATTGCTCTATAAAAGCTTCAAATCGATCAACAGGTTCATTTTCATTGTTGATCTTTCCTTCAATTTTATTTATCAATTTTGTCAACGAAGAACGTACCGCAGTACGCTTCTTTTTAAATTTTGAGAGATCTTCTGACATTTTAATCTTCTATTCAGGTATGATTCAATTTCAATAAAAATTCGGCTTACCTGAATTCACTGTCGACGATGATATTCCAACCTCTTGGTCGAGGGTATCAAAAATGATTCTTTCATCAATTTCATCAATTTTCATTAATTTCAGGCCGTTGCACCAATGTTACTATCATCGGTGGTTCAGTTAATCAGTGGTAGAATGCTTTTATATCAATCAACTTTGCTTATCATCACAATCGTTAGACTCAATTAAATTCAATAAATCATCGAAGACAAGTGTAAGATTAAATAATGAGTTTAATGGAATATGGAGTGCGTCTGCACTCGGTCACGTACACAAGATCTCTGATGTCAACAACACATGTTATTACAAGCAGCGCCCTCTATACTGAGGGGGGTTCTACCATCCATCTTTTACCAATAAATAAATAAAAATAAAGAGTTTAAGTAATACATGTTATAGAAAAATAGATCTTTATTTCCTCATCAGTTTATTGTTATTATTTAGTCTTATATAATTCTTTATTTATGACGATTGCCAAAACATTAAAATATGATTTAATTCTATTCGATCTCTTCCCAGAAAAATAACTTCATAAACATATATTTAAACTGGAAAATTTTCCATGCTTATAATTTGTAATAAATTAAAAATATTTAATTAGAATATTTTTTCAATTTTATTATAATATTTAATTTTCCATAAAGAGGTAAGCTTTTGGATTGTCAAGAATGCATGATATAGAACATTTCAACCTTTCCTAAAAATTAATGAATTGTGAAGATTTTGTATGGAAAGGGGAGAAAAATGAGGTACAAAGTAGTAACATTTCACTTTCATATCAAAATTGCTTACCTCCAAAACATATAAAAAGGAAAACAGTTTTGAAGAATAAAAACATTCATGTCAAAAATGGCTGCTATAAAATTGTTCATAAGTTAAAATTATATATAAAGCTACATAGGTATAAATACTTAATTTTTACCTATAGCTTTATGTATGTGTGCGAGTTTTAATTCAAACAAATTAAAATTTCAGATAGTTTTTCATGTATTTTTTAAAACTAATTTCATTACTGGTAAAATCAAGTGCAAATATATGGAATGAAACTCGTCTTAAAATTACTTCTTTTATTTCAATTGCTACTATTAGTTCACTCTATCTCTATACATATATATATATATATATATATATATATATATATATATATATATATATATATATATATATATATATATATATATATCTTGTTCAATTTTTCAATCATTGATAAAATACTTTCTATTCATCCATTCAAGCTCAAATACATTTTTAAGCTTGTAGTGGATGACACTTGATGTTAATACAGTTTTTTCAAGTATTAATTCATTAATTAAATTTTATTTTGTAATTTTAAATTTATTCTTCTTATTTCTGTCGAAGTCACAACTGGCTGCAACAGATGGCACCAGTACGTTTTTCTAACGCAGTAAGAATTGACTTAATTTTTTTTTCATATTAATTTTACGTAAAATATTGTATAACTTCTACAAAACCATAACATATAACATAATACATATCATATCGTGTAACATATCATTAAATATATAACATATTGCTTAAATTATTAAATGCTGCAAATTGCTGTGCAGCTACAAATAAATAACGGTAAATTTTGGAAATTAATCTACATTTACAAATAATTAGTGCGTATGTATATATAGATAATTAACTATACTGTGTTACAGTCGATTTTTAGAGGCATCAGGGATCGACAACGTAGACCAGGAATTCGTGAACATGACCACTCGGCTATCGCAACCACTTGGCTTCGAAGATGCTCGCATCTACGAAGTAAATAGGTTAATGAAAATATTTAATATTCTACATTTATAGTTTAACTACATTAAAAAGAAATTTCACTTTCGAAAATGCAGTTACATTATTCGTGTCTATTATTTGAAGCATTGCTTGTATTTATCATATTTTAAGCGATATATCAAGCGTTGCATAACTTATCGAAACAAAAGGTTGAGTTTAGATAGCGTTCCAAGCCAGGCTTATGGAATGAAAAACACATTTATGGACCTCTCAGCAATATATCAGATAATCTATCGAAATCTTCATTGCGATACCTACTTAAGAAAATCATTTGAGCAATATATAAGAATATTTAGTTTGTGACAGTAATTAGTTATTGCACATGTTGAAATAATCTATAAAAATTAGTTATCCTTTCTGAGGACATTTTACATCAAATCTACATTTTAATTTTCTTACAACAATTTTTCAAACTTTTCTGTGCATTTGAATGTGGGCACACACACCTCCATATCTTTGACAGAGGCACTGTGACTACTGTAAGGTATGAGAATGAGGCCTTAGAGCTCCATGTTTGCGTCTTCAGGAGTACAGTTGGCCTTGATTTCATTTTAATGGATGGCAACGCGAGGGACTTTGGTCGACGAATTTCTGAAAAGTGAGGCTATTTGCTGAATGAAATTATCCCAGTGGCAGCCAGCCCGCGGCTTGAGGGCCGCATGTGGCCCGCCTTGAATAACAAACAAATCCCATAACTGTTTCTTTTTTATCATCACGATACTTCTGTTACTGTTAATATTTTTTTCTTTTGAAAATGTAATTTAACAAACATAAATCGCGCTCAAACTTAACGGACGAAAACCTGCAGCATCAATTACGATACGCAAATACACACGTTGAGATCGACTTACAAAAACTAAGGAAAGAGTTGAGAAACAAATATCTCACTAATTAAATAAACTAAACATTATTTGATCATTGCATTCTTATCATTATACACTCATGTCCATAAATTAAGGATAATTCAGAATCACACAGAAATTGAACTCTAAAATAAAATTTCACCTGTAGAATTATCACACACATCTTGAAAAAGAATATGCAAATTACAGGAAACCACCAGATGGCGCGGATAGTACGTCACAATGAGGAGAGTGCAAGAGAGGGGTATATAAGGAATGGTGGCAATGAAGTAAAATTGTTCACAAGCGCTTTAAAAGCCTTTCAGTGCAATAACCGCATAGTTATGGCACAAAGGAAGCATTTAGATGATTTTTTACGTGGTAGAATTATTGGACTACTGGAATGTGAACGTACGCAGCTGGAAGTATCCGTGGAACTTGGAATCGCCCAGAGTGTCATCTCCAGATTTTGGCAATGATTCCAAGATGATGGTAATGTGAGTAGATGTTACAGCACAGGTCGCCTCCGAGTTACAACGCCGAATGAAGACCGGTATATATATTTGGCAGTTACTTCCAAAAGAAACAGACGGTGCATAGCACCAGACCTGTCTCGTCAGCTCTCTTCAGCTACCGGTACGACAGTTTCAAGGCAGACCATGTACAGACGCTTAGGGCACATTGGTCGATATGCTCGTAGGCTTGTCAGATGTGTTCCACTTACCGCAACTCACTGCAGCCTGCGATTAACCTGGAGTAGAGAGCATGCATGCATTGTGGATACCACAACAGTGGTCTTGTGTGATGTTCTCCGACGAGTCCAGGATTAGTTTGCAGTCTGATTCTCGCCGGACTTTAATATGGAGAGAGCCAGGTACCCATTACCACCAAGAGAACACCATTGAACGACACCGTTATGGTGGTGCAGGATGGCTCGATTGGGGAGGAAATATTCTTGGTTCCAGAACTGACCTTGTAAGATCGTCTTGTAGTTGAATTAATCAGCTCTAATTAACCGGATTTACCGTTTTTATTATTTCCTTCAAAACACATCACTATATTAATATTTTCATTTACAATTAAAAGTCACATGGGGAACTACAGGCAGCTTCGTCCATTTTTAGTTCGAGACTCTTCTTCTTCTCTCCTTCCCGTTCAAAGGCCAAAACAGTTCACAGCAGCGCCCTCTTTCTAGTCTATCGTGTGCTATGTGTCAAGCCTCCTAGTGTACTATGTGTGTGCCACGCCGTTACAACCTGTATGTTCAGAGTGTAACGATGACAGGCCACATCTATCGGGAGGACATTCTGGAACAACATGTACGCTTATTTCGGGGCACCATGGGTGCTGAATTTCTGTTTATGGATGGCAACGCCCGTCCTCACCGTGCAAACATTGTAGACGAATGCCTTCAATCGGAGGATATCACCCGTATGGATTGGCCAGCATACTCACCGGACTTGAATCCAATAGAGCATGTGTGGGATATGCTTGGTCGACGAATTGCAGCCCGTCAACCCCATACCACCTGTCTACCGGAACTTCGGAGGGCATTGCTTGATGAGTGGTGTAGTATTCCCCAATATCAGATTGATAATTTGATACTCAGCATGCCTAGGCGTTGCAAGGCCTGTATTGCATCGTCCGGGAGACATACTCCATATTAACCATCATACTAACCATGTTATACTGTTTTTCGTAAATAGGTTCTTTTTTGAAATTTGCTCCAGGGAGTAAAAATCGCAATTTTTATTAATTATGTCAAACATATAGCATCTTTTTTGCTCTTTATCTTTTGTTTAATAAATAGACTTTACAAATAAATCAAATTTATTTTGCGTCTGTCTCTTTCTTTGCCTGAACTTCATTATTCTTAATTTATGAACATGAGTGTATTATCTAGGATCTATACATGAAAAAAATGGAAGCAATAACAATATGCCAATCTGTCTTAAAATTTCATTCCAATAAATGTTTGTAATGGATCCGAATATAATATAGAGATATATATTTTTATCATGTTTTTTCCGAAGTGGCCCGCGAGGTCATTTGGAGTGGCCACCCTTGGATTAACTTGTCAGATCTCCTGCCTGGTACTCTGTGGAGAGAGCAATTGCAACTCTCAACTCCCCTCTGAGAGTCTTCCAGGGCCTCAAAGCAGAGTTGCTGAAGGATTGAGATTAATTGTAACAGGAACTCATAAATTCCCTTATTTCGAGGATAAAATCATGGTGTGAGGTTTGTGAATCTGTAAAAGGGGACCATACCCCCCTTATTAACATTTTTTTTTTGTTCTTTTCTGCATCTGCTGTTCCATGCCTTCCGACTCCGATGAGTGCTACGCACGATCAGGCATGTGTATTATAAATGATGAATAGTTATTTGTTTTGCATTATTTTAACTCTATGTACATACCAAATTTCATTAAAAATGGTCCAGTAGTTCTAAAGATAATCGACCACATCTGAAAATGTTCTTTACGAGCGTAACAGACTGACGCTGTTGCATGCACCAAACGCCAGCGGCCAATAGCTATTTAGCCTGAAGTCTTCTCTTTCGAATGCAGTGCTTCTCGTTTCTATAAGCAAATTTGTATAGCTCTAGTCTTCGTTCGCATTAAAGTCCTTTTTATTTATTTTTTTTTTGCTTTGCCGGAAAAATGATGTGTAACAATAGATAAATGAATTGCAGCGAAATTTCACATGAAACTTGGAAAACCACGCAACTGAAACTTATAATTTGTTGAAACAAGTGTACGGCAATTAATATTTATCACGTGCCTGTGTTTTTGAGTACTTTAAGCGAGTTAATTGGCCGAGAAGATGTAAAAGAGGATTCAAACTCTTATCCCCCTTCCACGTCAAAAATGGATGACAATGTCGAAAAAATCGGTGATCTGACTCGAATTGACGACAAGGTAAATACTCGTGCGATTGCTAAGATATGTAGGAATTGACAAAGATAACGTATGGAAAATCTTATACAACAATTTTGTCATGTAAAAAGTCTGTACCAAAATGGTACCTAACATTCTCACATTGAAGGAACAAGAAGCTCTCAAAAAAGTTTGCATTGATATTTTGAATGCCATTGAAGATGACTCAAATTATTGAAAAGGATAATAACGTGTGGAAAATTGTACATTTTACTTATGATTCTGCAACGAAGCGCCAAATCATGCACTGGAAGTGCTCATCCACTGACAGCCAAAAAAAGGCTCGAATGGGCAAATCAAAATTTCAAGCAATGAGGATTGTTTTATCGATATTCATGAGGTTGTATACCTTCATTGGGTTCCTGCAGGTCATATTATTAATCAATACGATCACGCAGGATTTTCACAATCTTGCAGAACTCAAAGAATAAGGAAAAAACTATCACAATTGTTGAGTGATAAGTCATAGGAAAGGGGTGGCGAACCTTTATGAATCAACGTGCCATTTTTTTCTAAGTAAGTGTTTAATGAGGTATAGACGTGCAGTCAAATAATTTTGTCTTGTGATTATTGGGAAAATAATAAAACTAAATACTAAGAACACAAAAAGCTCTTTATTTACTACATAAAAATACCTTTTGCAGTGTATAGTTGCAACTATTTTAGTTATACGTGCAATTCAAATTAAAGTAACATCAGTGTGAGTTCCATTGTTTCCGACTGTGTTTGTGGATTAGGAGTGTAAGATATTATATTTATAGTAGAATGCATGCTCAATTGGAGTCATCTGTCAATTAGTTTTTAAGAAATTAATTATTTTTGCTGTGGTTCACTTTCTGACAAGAGGATTTGTGGTTTGTTTCAAAATATCGTTTTACAGACGATGTTCTGCATACCACTATTCTGGAACATAAAGCGCATATCGCTTTTGTCACCTTTTCTAATAATGCCATATTTATAGATTCATCAGATTTGAAATTCTCTGTATCACCTACAATCTTGCCTTTTTTTATTCTTTTGCTGAACTAGCCATGTTAAATAACATTTAAAAATCTTAAATAAATCTTAAAATACAGTTGTGTCAAAATGTAATTGACTGTGCTATGCGTAGACAAATTTTTCATCATAACCAAATGCAATCCAGGACGTAACTAAGGCAAGACAATAACAAACGAGTGAGCTCCCCGCCGCACCGCGACCGATCACTAGCGTTTGTTCTTAATACTTCATGGAGAATTTTGTTATTTTGAAATAAAATGCAAACCATTTGGATCGTTGGCGGGCCCAAAATATTGTGTCGCTAGCCAATGGTTCGCCCTCCCTGTCAAAGGTTCTCCACTAAAACAATACGTCGGCTTATTCTGCATTGTTTGTCTAGAGAACAACCATTTTATTTGCTGGATCTCAAGCCATGCGACTTTTATCTGTTTCCTAAGATGAAATCTGCTTTAAAAGGAACCTGATCAGACCACGTTAAAGCAGGGTAAGGGCAAGCGGCACGCGTCCGAAAAGTACTCACACAAAAAAGACTTCCAGCATTATTTCTAACATTAGAAGATTAGCATGGAGCGTTATAGGGATAGAGGTTAGATTTAAAGGTTATAATAAGTAAATATATATGAAATAAAAAAAAAATTTATAGCCTAGTCTCGTCATTTAATAGTATGCGTATGTGTGTATAACCTTGTATATGTGTGTGTTTGTCTTCGGTAACCTGACATCATTATTTTGAAACTAGTTGACCTTTTAATCGATTTTTTAACAGTAATCCCGAAGATAGATACCTTAACTCTGAAAAGTTCTGTTCCTATATCTCTAAACATATTCAACGCGGTTGTAAGTGTCGTAACCAGAACAAATCATAAACACAAGGTTAAATTAATGTCAATTTATTAATATCAGTAATGATTAATCAAATAACTTAATCAATAGAAAGAAGATTTTCTCACACATTTAACGTATGAAGATTAAAGATTACTTATTTCTCAGAAACAAACAGAGATACAAGCTAACTAAATCTTTGAAAACCATCCAATGCAGTCACTCTACATCTTAAATGTAATCAACCAGTAGAGTTCTTTCTTTTAAAGTAACATTGGACACTACCTTGGTTGTAGCAAGTTAATGAATTGTTGACTAACTTCAACAGCTTTTTTTCCTTTATCAATAAATACACTCTTTCATTACTTCGATTCACGTTGTCTACTTATTCTAATTTATACCTACCTTCTTCAGTAAGTTGGAGGTAGTTGACATTGTAATAACATCAAAGAAAAATAGTGTTATTTTTTTGAAAAAAATAAGTCTTGTATGCTATAGACTTACCAAGAAATACCTTGTCCCAAAGCTGTAGCAGTATATTACGATGTCATTAGAGGGGTTGATCGCTTCGATCAAAGAAAATGAAAATATCAAATAAGATCTGTAAAATTGTGGCATATAGTACCTTTTGTTTTCGTATTCGACTTGCCATAATAAATAGTTTCATATTGTGGAAAGTGAACAAAAAAATCAGAAGTTTAGACCAGTTAACATTCCGTATAGCATTAGCTCGTCAGCTAACTGACGGATATTCCTCAAGAAAAAGGAAAAGACGTCCTGCTAGCTTCCAAGCAAAGAAGTAAGTAGTTCCGGATGATGTGAGCTTAGCCGGTGGGAGAAATCGTAAGCCAAAGATGGTTTTCAACTATAGATGCTGTAGGAAGTGTCTCAGAAAGAGACAAGAAAAGAGGCCCCGCTACATGTGTGCAGAGTGTGATGTCCCTTTGTGCATTACAACATGCTTCTCATCTTTTCATGGCAAATAATCACCATTAAATTTAATTTTCTTTATGACGGTGAACGGTTCCTTGGAAAGTATTCTTCCTACCCTTAAAGTTTTAATGTAAATAAAAAATTAGGCAAAATAAAATAATTTCCTTAAATTTTATTGTTTAATCGTTTATAAAACATAAAAAAAACTTCGAGAAATTCAAAAGAGAAATGAATGGCCCACGAAAGGTGTAAAGAAGGATTCAGATTTGAAAAAATTTATTAACTAAAAATAAAAATGTTGCTTCCTTTGGAACAGAGTTATTCAAATAAATACTTTTGTTCATTTTATAAAAAATGATTCGTGTTGGTTCATTTCACTATGCTGTATATATAGCGTCGTGTTGTATGTGTATACTTTATGCCCTTAAATTAATGTAAGCGTTCAAAAACTCATTACTCCTTAGACGTTAAACGTTAATGTTATAAATAGGCTTGATTGGTTACGGCCTTAAAACTGCTTAAAATCATGTATTAAATATTCTGAAAAATCACTTCACAAATAATTTGCTAATTACCTTCTCATTTAAAAATATGTTACAACCAAAGCGAAAAAGAAATCATAATGTATAAAGTATACATGAATGCAAAGAAATTTAAGTAATAACAATGGCTCTACGTTTTCATTTTATTAACTCAAAGCATGTTTGAGATGGCTTCAAGTAGAACTAATGGTAAAAAAACTAAATAATGTTTAAACTAATTTCAGTGGACATAAATTAAAAAATATATTAGTACATATTAACAGAATTTTTTTCGAAATCCTGATTAGCACAAGAGATTTTAGATGACAGAATAATCTTAGCATAATTGGCTTCAATCAATTCCTGTGTGATATAATGTTCTTTCCCTTGACATAATCGTATCCCAATTCTAAGATATTTTGATTTTAAATGCAATAATTTTTGAAAATTAAAGACAGATTTATATTTCATACTGAAATAACCTTAACTGAATTACTGTCAAATAAAGATAATATAATAGTACATAATGATACAAATGTATTTACTTCAATACAATCACCTAACAAAAATGTTTAATTAGCTTCTATTACTACATCAATCACCAGATAATTATTAGATGTATCTCACGTATTTTCCATTCGTTGTCCAAATTCAAATGATGACGCCATGGGCATATACCCTGTTAACATTTGCATAAAATTTTGAAATTAGTACTTTAACTATATATGTTAGCAAATTCTTGTATGTTTTTAATAGAGAATGTTCGAGTTCTGTAGAACAAGTCAAGTTAGACTGGCTACTATTGTTAACAGAAGTATTCTTTGAAATAACGTATATTAGACCGTTGGGTTTTCAACTTTTTATTAAAACATTAAGATAATAAATTAAAAACTGCGTATATTTAATGAGTAATAAATGGGTAGATTTTTTATTAATTGAAACAGAATATAGAGCTGTTGTAATTTAATAGGTTCCAGTAACTGAAAATGGGACAAAAGAAAGTAATATTTTCTATTCTGAGTCATTTTTCTTAATCTTGTCATGTTATTAAAACAAAAATTGCTATTTTGTGCTGTATTTTTTAATCTTCAAAATGTTCTATGAGTTGGAAAAAATTCAATAAGTAAACAAGTTTAAAATCAAATCTTAGTTTTCAAAAAGAAAAACATTACTGGTTACATATCGTTCAAAAACTTTTTTTAAATGCGTTATTTAAGGCCAATTTAATTTGTTCCTACTTCAGGAGAAAAAAAAAGAATTAGACAACTCGACAGAGAAAACGCAGCAGAAATAATAACTTAGAAATTAATTCCTTGGTGTGTTTTACGAATATGAATTAGAATCAAATAGTGAAAAAGTGTTAATTTCTGTGAAGAAAAAAATATTTTGACGATAATGAGGGTTAAAAATATAAAATTTTACTTGATTTTCAGATCAAACAGAATTCAATAAACTCAATCTCTCTATTACTTATAATAAGAAATAAACTGCATGAAAAATTATGTAAATAAAAAAAATGCATGAAAAACTTTTAAAAAAAATCGTAAATTTCTTGGAAAAACATTATTTTTTTGAAAATTGAATTTTTTATTGAGTATAGTGTGACAAATTTAACAGAGCATTTTTCACTATAAATATTTTACAGGTTTTTTATTATTAATTTTCTGAATTTTTTTTCTTTTCTTATCAGTACTTTAAAAACTTATATTTATATTTCTGCTTTACTGATTATTTAGGAACAGTCTTTTTCGTAATATATTGAGGAATGGATTAGTTTTTTCCTTGAATATTTTATTCTATTGTATCAGAGATCATTGGTGAACAATATATATAATAAGGCATCTTTAAGGATTACTATAACACAATTTAATTTTTCTGTGTTATTTTAATGCGACAAAAATGCGATTTTTATGTGTAAAATTTTTATCGACATATTAATTATTGTAGGAAGTAGTTAAATTTATCCAGATTAATTTGAATTTATATATTATTTTAAAAGGATTATGGGAAAAATGAAGGAGGATATGTAACTTTAAATAATTTTGAATTCTTCAATAGAAAAAACATGTTCTGTAAAAAAAGGTTTTAGGTATACATTATCTCCAAACCAATGGATTAGTGATATAATCCATTATAAAACTTCTAAAGAATACATTTTCTTTAAAAATTTTAGTATTTTTATGACATAATTGTTGCACATCCACTTATAGATTTCAAAATCAATAAATTTCTATAAATTTCTATAAAATCAATAATTATTTGTTTCCATAAATAATTGTTATTACATTATAACTTATTTTTTATTATTGTTTTGTATTTATTTACCATTGTTAGAGCTCAGAGCAAAGACCATAGAATTTAAGTTGCCACATATTGCACTCACAAACTTTGGAGGTTATTTTGGAGCTATTTTTTAAAAATTTCATTTAATTTCTAGTATCTAAGTATATATAAAATACATACTTAAAATAATCTTCATTTACATAACATCAGAATCAATGTAACAAGAATTATGTTTAGCTACTTTTGCTACACAAAAATTCAGACATACACAGCTAATTCGAACTTTTTAGGATTATAATAATTAAATACAACACAAAGAATTTGTTAAGGTATTGATTATAAGTAAGTTATTCACTTGAATGCCATAAAATTGATAAACTACTCAAATGCTTGTTAAGTCAATCACGTAAATATGAAGCTGCAAAAATATGATAGGTCATGGATACCACAACTATCTGGAAATGTAGTTGACAGGAGTATCCATCCCATTGAATGCATACTGATGGATGTAATTGAATATGCACAAATTTGGCTTTTCTACACATTCTGCGAATTGTCCTTTTTCTTGCATTCTATAAATGCCCACCATATTTATTACAAAACTTTCTTCAATTCGAATACATTTCTAAGCCTTAGATCAGTGTTTTTCAAACTGTGTTCCATGAGTGAGAGTAAAAAAAAAATCGAGAAGAAATTAACATATATGCAAAATGGATTCACGTTCTCTATGAAGTTTGTTTGATTACAAATAGTTAAATATCATCCCCTACCTCTATTCATTAAAAATGAAAATTTCATTTATATGTAATACATTTATTTTGAAACACTTTTCAATCTTTTATTATATTATAATAAAAAAATATCAAAACACACACACATTTAATCTCTCTCTCTCTCTCTCTCTATATATATATATATATACTTCCTACTAGAATGTGAATATTCTATTGTTTACTGTCTCGGGTTCCACGAGATAATTTTGAGCTCTTTAGTTAGCACAATATCTTGCAAAACTGAATAGTTATCTAATGGAAAATGTACCTTTTTGCATTTGTGAAAAAAAAACAACTATAATGAAAGAGAACAACTTATCTAAATTTAAGCAAGAACAGCTTCTAAATTCTAGGTTGCAAATTTATGCAAAATGAACGGGATTTCTCACACAGTTATAAACATTTTAACGTCATTCAGAACACTGCGTTTAGGTAAATTATATATTCTCAACATAAGTGACTACAAAAACAAAATATAAAAACAAATTTAACTCAAAATATCTAATGTGATTGTATTTAATCTCAATTGACCTAGACTTTGACACTTTGTATGAAAAACAACGTCCATATCCCCGTTACTAAACATAATGCACAGATAAGTGATGCTTGGATCACAAATTAATATTATTCATGAGTAAATTATATTTAAAAAATAGATTGGGATTGTTTAATAATAAATGCAATACTTTTTTAATTGCCTTTACATAAATCGCCGATAACTTGTTGATCTAATTTAAGTATTATTTTGAGATACATTCTTCGAAGTATCTGTATAGAATGGGGTTCCCCACGAAAACACTTTCTAGTTCTAGGGGTTCCACGAAAGCACCTTCAAGCACTAGGGGTTCTGCAAAAGCACCTTCAAGCTCTAGGGGTTCCGTGAGTTGAAAACGTTTGAAGATCATTGCCTTAAATTAGCATTAGCTCTAAATGTTGCATAACATTCAACATGTGGTATTCAGTCCAGGAAATATATGCTGTAACGGTTTCCAGGCATCAAGTGCCTCTGAATAGTGCTGTACCAAGATATTATCACTGTGTCGTGCAGGGGAAAAAAAGAGCTATATAAAGTAAAAAAGAGAATCAACTGCGTACCATACCACCATCACTCTAAAGACTGAAGCCGAGTTTCTATGCGCGTATAATCGACACGCACGCAATTATTATATTATATACAATGTATGTACATAGATACATAGTATGAGTTTGTCTATGAAAATCCATTAGAACATGTATGGAATTCCCACTGATATTGACATTTATAATGGATAATTTATTCAGATAATTTTATTATTTATTACCGGAATTTATAAATACATTTCATTTTCTATTCTATGGACTTCTCTTAAAATATTGTTTCTCATCTTGCCAATCTATATCTCTAAGTGGTATAGTCTATAAAACCCATTGAAAACTAAGTCCCTATAGCGTTCTCCTCTTTTTTTCAGTTACATCATACTTATATTACTCTACCGAATTAAAGGCGTATTGTACTTGAAAAATTTGCACGAATTATTTCCTGTGACATCTCTTTCAAGTCACATTTCACGATGCTGAAATAAATGATTAATTTATTTTGTTAATAATTCCCTTTCGCTATATAAGATCTACTAAAACTGCAACGTCCCGGATAACGGAATTTTTATATCACATTTAACACATACCTAAACAACGAATATATTTTTATATTTTGAGAAACTAATATTTTAGTTCATATTCTTTTCCTCTTTTAAGATAAAAGAAGATTTCGTTTCTTTAAATCTTAATTACTTATTATTAGTGGTAATGTCCCATATATAGTAGAGAAAAATTTATAAAATAGTTTTAAGGTACAGAATGCTCGAAAAAAGATGTTGATTTCTTACGACAGAAAATCTATCAAATAAATATATCTGTAACTTTTTATAAGATGCTTGGAATTAATTTACTTTTTGCATTTTTTCCAATATTGGCATAGATATTTTTGGAAAATAAACATATTAAATTTATTTAAACTATTCAGGTGTTTAATGTAAGAGAATTAAAGAGCGGATCAAGCAGTTTTTTTGGTTTTGAATTCTCCTACTTGAAAAATATAATTAAATATTAATTAACTGAATTCTCCCATTCTAACTTCTAAAGAATCGTTGTGTGTGTGTGTTTTTAAAATTAATTTCATCGTCTGCTTAAAATTTAGTCTATTATTTCAATCCTATCGTTAAGATATCCTCACGCTCAAGTTGTGTGGCAACTAAGAGCTG
This sequence comes from Trichonephila clavipes, assembly GCA_019973935.1. Classification (NCBI taxonomy): domain Eukaryota; kingdom Metazoa; phylum Arthropoda; class Arachnida; order Araneae; family Nephilidae; genus Trichonephila; species Trichonephila clavipes. Next base: position 295,668 of record BMAU01021149.1, read on the forward strand.
AGCAATCCCATTTTTTCAAACCGAGTTCATCACACATTCACAGAATTGCGCTGCTTGATGCTCGTTTTGAATGTAAATCACACGAAAGATGTAAGAAACTTTATACAAGAAACTCAACGAATACGTTTGCAATCCTCTCGTTAAACTGTGAGGTGTTTGCCGCAATAAATAAGTACGTTACGTGAGTGGACACAAAAGATTTTAAACGTTTGCATTTTCATGCTTAACATGCAAAAATGTTACGATTCAAATCCACCGCCAGTGAGAAACGACTTTATTACTACCGATGACTTGAGAGATTTATTCCCAACTGCATCAGTATTCTGTATGCATTCAAAAAAATTGGCTTATAGTGGACCGTTTCATACGGACGGATTACTGCACCTATATTTTTAACACGCGTTTATAAGTTTCACTTGCATGTAACGGAATCTTTGAACACGATTTTTACCCACTTTAAAAGGTCAAATTAATTCGAAATTTTGCACACTTGTCAAGGACCGATGACAATACAATCATTTCATAATTGTAATCCATTGTCCTGATCAGGAACATCAGGAAAAACGATTTCCAGATTTGGCGACTAGTTCATTATACTATTTCCATATTTGGCGACTAATTGCATATACCATTTCCCAATTAGGCGACTAATTCCAGATTTGGTGACTAAAAGATTAAGTTACAACCCTATAAAAGCAAAAACGTTTGCATCAGCAATTTCTTACCATAATATAAACAATTTCTACTTTTTCTGATAATGAAAATAAAAGAAAAGTCTTGTGCATGTGAAAAAAAATTAACCAGGCCGTATCGACGCAATAATAAGATACCAATGGGTATAACAGATTCTAAAAAAAATGACGCATTTAAGATTAATTCCTCAATGAATAAATGATAGTTTAAAAAACTAAAAATACATTCTTTTATTGTAGATCGAATTAAAAAATGAAAAATGAATTTTAGTTTAAAAAAACTAAAAAACACGCTTTTATGGTTAATCGAACTAAAAAGTAAAAAAATAATTCTTAATTTAAGAATAAAATGATTAACGAGAAAATGAATGTCATAGAGGTAAAAGCGTGGGGTGCTTTTCACTATATTTTTACACTAACGCAGCATTTCGGAATAGAACTAGTAAGGAATTATAACAATTGATACAGAGCACCCCACTCTTATTCAATAGTTTGTTGAATTATTTTTTAAAAAAGAGAAGAAACGAGATTCTGGATTCCGACAAGATGATGTAGCATGCCTTACTATTAATAAAGGAATGGACATGCTTAAAAATATTTTTAGCCATCGATTATTTTCAAGAAATCTTTGGTCATCTTGTTCCTCTGACCTGAGCATCCATGACTTTTTCCTTAGGGATATTAAAGAATAAAATTCGTGAAGCTGATTACCAAACAACAGATGATGTAAAAGTTGCCGTTACTTTAAGTATCTTAGAAATCAGAATCTTAAAAGTGTTTCTCAATGAGTTCAATTTTGCCACGAAGAATGGGGTGGAGTTTTTGAACTTTTATTTTGAACACAAATTTAAATTTTTTTCCCGTTTGCATTATGTAAAGGGTGTTTTTTTAGAGGTATAGAACTTTAAATTGCAATAAAACAACGATGTATTATTCGATTGACATGAATTTTTTTTATTCGAAAGATAATCTTGTGACATTACATTTTAAATATGATTTCTGGCATATGACAGCCACGGCTGGCTCGGATGTAGTCCAATCTGGACGTCCAATTTTCGATGACTTCATAATCGAATCTTGTTTAGCGATGAAACGTACTTCTGGTTGAATGGCTACGTCAACAAACAAAACTGCCGCATTTGGAGTGAAGCTAATCCACAAGTGTATGTCGAAACACCGTTACATCCAGAAAAACTGACTGTTTGGTGCGCTTTATGGGTTGGTGGAATCATTGGTCCGTACTTCTTCAAAAACGATGAAGGCCACAACGTTACAGTCAATGGTGATTGGTATAGAGCCATGATTACTAACTTTTTCATTCCTGAATTGAACAATCATGATGTCCAGGAGCTGTGATTCCAACAAGACGGCGCAACATGTCACACAGCTCGTGCCACAATCGATTTATTGAAAGACACGTTTGGTGACCGCCTAATTTCACGTTTTGCACCTGTGAGTTGGCCTCCAAGATCTTGTGATTTAACACCGCTAGACTATTTTCTGTGGGGCTATGTAAAGTCATTGGTCTATGCGGATAAGACACAAACGCTTGACCATTTGGAAGACAACATTCGCCGTGTTATTGCCGATATACGGCCACAAATGTTGGAAAAAGTCATCGAAAATTGGACGTCCAGATTGGACTACATCAGAGCCAGCCGTGGCAGTCCTATGCCAGAAATCATATTTAAAATGTAATGCCACAAGATTATCTTTCGAATAAAAAAATTCATGTCAATCGAATAATACATCGTTGTTTTATTGCAATTTAAAGTTCTATACCTCTAAAAAAACACCCTTTATGAAGGACATCAGGTAGAAAACAGCCTTTGTTAAAGACCATTTCCAAGTCATAATTTGTTTCCAAAAGAAATAAAAATGGAAAGATATAATGCATTTTCCTTTTCTCTTATTATTTAAAGTAACTTGTGCTCAATTATTTAAAACAAGAGTTAGTTGCTCCTGCTGCCATCTACTGATAAAATAAATAACTAATAAACGCCCATATTTCTATTAACTTAGTATGATTATTTATAAAATTATTGTGTGGCAGTGGCGCGCACAGGGAATTTTCAAGGGGGGGGTCGAAAGTTCACCATTCTTGTATCATGCTCCTTTTGATTTTGTCAATTTTCGGGAACAAAACACAGTAAAAAACTAATTTTTGAATAACTAATTAACATTAATTAATAAAATTAATCATTAAAAACAAGTAATTAATTAAATTTTACGTACTATATACTTAGAATTTTGATCAATCAAAAAAAAATCAAGTGATTTGGGGGGCGGTCCGTACCCCCAGGACCCCCACCCCTTGTGTGCGCCACTGTTGTGTGGTATTACATTTGCTTGTTATTTCTTATAGGTGTTTGATTGCAGATTTCTGAGAAGATTTTTTCAATGTAAATGAAATATTGCAAAATTTAAAATGTTAATAGTTATATCCTATCAATAGCAGTTTTTTACATTGGAATATATCTCTATAAAACTTTTAGACTAAAAGAAGGAAATACCACTCTTTTTCTTCATGTATCTAATCAATATATTTATTGGAATAAAGAAAAAAACATTCATTTAAATTTTTAAATTTTGCGAAGCCTTTTTTTTTCTTCCTGCCCTTACTTATTTTATTTTTTACATATATATATATGTGTGTGAAGCCCATTATGAAAATATAGAAAACAGTAACGATTAAATCTCATTCACCTTATATTATATTATGTGAAAAAATGCCTAAACTTTAAAAACACGTGTAAAGTAAAACCATGCATTGTGCGACGAAGCTGAGAGACCAAGTAACTGGCAGTAGATGAACTTACTGTCTGTAATGACTGTACAGTACTGTAGATGTCATTAAGTAAACCCTTTTTTGAAATTGGTCATTTTTACCATTGATGATTTACGTGCATTTTTTTCTATACTTTTTTACTTTAATTATTTTATGCGTCCCAATTAGTAATGATTAGTAAATGAAAAATTAGTTCTAAAGCAGCGATTCTTAAACCTTCTATGCGCACCTATACTTCCAAGCTGCATTTTTTAATTTTTAAGTATATTTGCTCTACAACGCGCACCTCCTTTATTACGAAGAAACCTGAGATGTACGTGTTCAGTGAAGGAAGTAAGGTTCGTTCTGGGCACCTTTCCATACGGAACGTGAGTACTTTACCGATCACGCCAAAACGATCGTCTTTACGTGATGTTGGTACTAATTCATATAGATATCATACCGCCACAATCAGTGTTCTTATTTTTTGAAGTCCTTTATTTGAGCTATTACTTCAAACTTAAAAGAAAAATTGCTTTTTTTTTCTAGAACTAAGATATCCTTTAAGTTTATAAAGAGTGTCATTCCTTTTAAATAAATAGTATTTCAAAGTATATAGAAGTCTAATTTTATATACTTATCTTTTTTGTTATTTTTAATGCTATCAATTTCATATATGGCTTATAACGTGCACCCGTAAATTTCAATCTTATTTTCTGTGCTATAAGTGAGCGTTTTACGCCGGATTTTGCAATACATGCTTTATTAGAGTTTTTTCATGGGAGGGGGAGCGGTGCAATTTAGTGATCTAGTCTAGAATGACACATATTTCAATTTCTCCACGGACAGTAAAAGAAAGAAATCCTAATGTTACATGAGAGACTCCGAGCCACCCTAGTGCACTAAGGAAGAGATATTAAAGACAGTGGCGTAATGGAGAATAATAGTTCTTCCATGCAAAGTCAGGACTTGCCTTTAATATTTTATAAATTGGTTAAATACGTACTTGGCGTCAGTCAGGTTTTGTGCTCCCTTGAAGCCATCTTCACCCCACCCACCCCTCACTCGTGATTGCGCCTCTCATTAATTCATCATATTGTTTCTTATATATTTATTGTATTTTCGTAAAAATAAATATCCTCGTAAATTTATATCATGAATTTTATAATACTGTCAGGCGTTATGACATTTATTTATTTCCACCATGTATCGTATCATTACGTCATTGTATAAGAGTTGAGAGTCATAAAGGTAAGGAGAGTTTCTCAAGTGGAGTGAAGTTTCGTGCTGCCATCTATGATAAAAAATAGTTACCTTTGAGAATTTTTGTACTTATTAATTATTTATCAAAACAATATGTTAAATATGTTAAATATGCATAAATATAGCAATAAATAAATAAAACTAATAATGAAGATGAAGGAAAATGCGAGTTGCAAAAATTTATTAAACCATTGCTGCTTTATTTTATTAATTTAAAAATGAATCGAAAGATTTTTCCTTCATTTTTTAACCCTTTAATGTGGGCTATTTATTTCTTTGTAAAGTTATATTAAAATATTTTTGGACCCCTTATGTATGACACTGGCCTTAGTATAGCACAAACGACAGCGCATGCATGTATTCTCAAAAATTGGAATATGGTCAACAACTTTATTCAATCTCACTTCGACAGGAACCATTTTTTATTGCCCAGAAAACTTATGAATTAACGACACTTCGTAACCGTTTTGAAAATCCTGAAAGCAATTGGCGTGTTTACAGAAGAAAGGTTAGTTGGTCTTGAGAGCCCATATATCTTCTAGGTAATTTCGACACAACAAAGAAATTGACAACTGCCAGATCAATTAGGATCTCTCTTCTTAGTCCTGTTATTACGTGAGTGTAAGGGGGGGAGAGGTATAACAGGGTGTGTAAGGGTTTATAATTGTTTTAAATTTCATGGAGTTATTAACAGATGGCAACACAAATGAAAAGTGGTAAAATAGTTTACTGTGGACATTTAAAAACTAATGCTATTTATGGTAAGTATACTTATATCACGCCCTTAGAAAGGATTTATAAGCAGACACGTCAGATTTTGATAAAATGTTGTAATAACTATTGAAGTACATTTAGTTATGCATATGGAAACAATATTTACATAAAAAAAGAATAATTTTCTGCTAAGTTTAACTCTTATATATATATATATATATATATATGTATGTATATGTATATTATTTTTTTTTTACACAATATTTAATTCAAAGGAACTGGAAAGCATTTTCCCCTTAAGAAAAATGTTTTTTAATATGTGTATAAATATCTGATACATACTAATTAGCATGATTTTTTTAAAGGAGATATTCAAAATAAACAGAAATTAAAATTTGTTTAAATTGTCCGTAAATAATGGACCAAATTACTTTTGAGTTTAATGGGCCAAATTACTATTTTTTTACAATTTTACTTTTTAGTTACATTCTTTAATTTACCCAGAATCATTCCTATTTACTTTGTAACTTACATTCTTTGCTATTTATATGCTATATTTCTTAAGTCTAAATAGTAATACAACTTCCATTTTTCAAGACAAGTTCATAATTTAAAATTAGAGAGTGCATCTTTTTTTTTGGAGGGGGGGTGTATTTTTTTCGGAAAACTAGTTTATAATTGAAGAATTTAAGTCAACATATAAGTTATTTGATGTAGGAATATATAGTTTGACGCATATCTCATATTTTATCTCATCTATGTTGAAAATCTAAATAAAGTTCCAAAGAATAAGCAAATAAAGAAAACGGGAAAATATTGATAAAACATTCAAAAAATTGATCAGCTATAATATAAAATGTAAATCTTTAATGTCATGATTATGAAAGATTACAGAAATGACTATCCAGAAACGACTACAGGAAATTTTTTGACAGCTCATTGTAGTAATTATAACTACACAATCCAGTATCTAATTATTTTCAATAAATTGACCATACATTAAATCAAGGATGGCGAACCAATGGCATGCGTGCCAATGATGGCACGCGACAGAATATTTTGGGCACGCCATCGATCAAAAACGGTTTACATTTTAGCTTAAAATAATTAAGTTTACTATGAAGTATTATGAACAAACGCGAGTGATCCGTCGCGACGCCGACAAATCGGGGAGCAGACTCGTTTGTTTGTAAATACTTCGTATATTATAAATTGCTAATGATGCAAAGTTTATCTATGCATAGTGTGTGTATGTAACTATTTCTAAATATATTCAAGTTGCTTAAAAACATATCCTAACGTTTACATTAATAGTTCAGATTGTATACATCTAATTTATTAATGTGATCTAATTCTTGTCTTGTAAGTGTAATTGGTAAAATAACTCTCACTGCTTTATTTTAAAAAATTTTAATGACCTGAGACAAATGTGAAAGAGCAGACACTACAGAAATCTCGTACAAGCACTCAATTTCCTAAAAACAAATAAATCTGCCCATGAGCCCAGTCGAGCACAGTCAAAAAGGGGGTTTTTTTTGGGGGGGGGGGGAATCAAGCGAGAGCACATAGAATAGTCAATTTCATCTAATAGTCAATTTCATCGACACAACTGTACATTTAAAGTTTTGTGTTAAATTTACGATTTTTAACTGCTATTTATCATGGCTAGTTCAACAAGAACAAAAAAAAAGTGCAAGATAGTAAGTGTAGCAGAAAATTTCAAACTTGGTGGGCTGAGAAATATGGCATGATCAATAAAGGCGACAAAGCGGTGTGTGTTTTATGTTCTGGTACAGTGGTATGCGGAACATATATATATATATCGTCTGTAAAATGGCATTTTGAAACAAATCACAAATCCTTTTGTGAAAAAAGCGAACCAGAGCAAAAAGAATTAATTGCAAGTGCAATAAAAGACAGTAATAAACAGTCGACGTCTATGTTTAAATATGTAAGCAAAAATTGTCTCACAAGTGCGGCAAGTTACTCGGCTGAGAATGTCATTGCTCGGCATGGTAAACCATTTCAAGAGGGAGAGTTTTTGAAGGAAGCTTGGTTGGCATATGATTTTGATAATAAAGATAAGATAATTCAGCGCATCAAATATGTTCCTCTATCTAGAAACACAATGAAAGATAGAATCTTGAAATTGGCAGAAAATGTTACAGATCAACAAAAAAATGACATTAACTCCGCTCCTTTTACATCGCTATGTTTTGACGAAAGTATTGACATTACTAAATCGGCACGTTTAGCTGTCTTTGCTCGATATTATGTAGGAAACATCATTAAGGATGAATTAATTGCGATAACATCGTTGTTAACAACTACAAAGGACACAGATATTTGTACGGCAGTAAGAAATTCGCTTGCTGCGAAACAAATTGATTTAAAAAAAGTTGTTTCAGTAACTACTGATGGTGCTCCAAATATGGTAGGCAAAAAAAATGGTTTCATTTCTTTATTTAAAACAGACGTAGGACATTCGATTCTTGAATGTCACTGCATTATTCACCAGCAAGCCTTATATGCAAAGAGTGGTTTAACATCTCTTGATAATGTAATAACTTTAGTCACAAAAATAGTCAACCTCATATCGTCGCAGGCTTTAAACAAACTAAAGTTTGATGCTTTGTTGGATGAAGTCAATTCGGTGTATACTGGCTTAATAAAGTATAACAATGTTCGCTGGTTGAGCCGTGGGAACGTACTTCAAAGATTTTTTGATTGCTTGGAAGAAATCAGACTGTTTCTACAAAATGAGAGCAAAATTGAACAATACCCACAGTTCATGGATATTATGTGGCTTTTAAAATTCATGTTTTTTACAGACATATGCCAACATTTCAATGAATTGAACATAAAGCTTCATGGCCCGAATAAAACAGTTATCGTCATGATGGATGGATTCCGCTTTTGAAGCTAAACTATATGTTTTCAGAAACGATATTATTACAAAAAACTAAAAGTACTTCCCAAACTTGAAAAAAATATCAAAGATTTAGATGCCCAAGAGAAACGAAATGAAGAAAAAGTTATTGATGACTTTATTTCCATAATGGATTCTTTAATCAAAGAATTTTCAGTGAGATTTTCTCAGTTCAAGGAATTATCGTAAACGTTCAAATTTATTATGTACCCTGATGTGATTTCGTTTGATAAACTGAACTTGTCTCAATTCGATTGGTTGGAAATTGAAGAACTTGAAATGCAACTGATTGATTTCCAGTATAGTTCAATATGGATTCAAAAGTTTATTGAAACAAGGAAAAAGTTGGAATTGATTGAGCAGAAAGATCGACAAGCAATATAAGTAAAAATACCAGTAACGAAATTTTGGAAACATGGAATTCGATTTCAGACGCATTTAACTGTTTGGAGAAGTTGGCGTATGCTGTGTTTTAACCATATTTTCATCTACCTATGCCTGCGAGTCATTATTTTCAGAGATAAGTAACATCAAAGACTCGCTTAGAAACCGTTTAACAGACGACTCTAATTCAGCATGCATTCTACTAAAAGTAACATATTATAATCCTGATATAAGTTATTTGTCATCTAACCTGCAACAGCAGAAATCACATTAATGTTATTTTAATTTAAATTACAAGTATAACTAAAAGATTTACTACTATGCAGTGCAAAATGTATTTTTTCGTATTAAATAAAGAATTTTGATTTGTTCGTATTTAGTTTTATTTGTTCTTCAATAATCACAAGTCAAAATTATTTGATGGCACGCCTATAACTCATTAAACGTTTTTTTTTTAGAAAAAATGGCACGTTGACCGAAAAAGGTTCGCCACCCCTGCATTAAATGAAACAAAAGTTATTCTTTCAAAAAAAAAAAAAAAAAAATTAAAATCAATTTAACTTGCTATCTTTGGAAACTTTCGATTTATAACCAAATAAAAATATTTTATTTAATTTGCTGTAAATATTATCATGATTTTTTTTGAAATTACGTTTTCTTTTTAAAAATAAACATTCTAGTATTATCAAAAAAAGTTTTCAGGTAATCAAGAATTCAGAATTTATTTTTATAAGTAAAAAAATTCGAAAGAACAAAAATTCATCACTGTCATATTTTTATACTGCACAATTATAGCTGTAATTTGTTTGACCTTTTAAGTTATTAGTAGAGTTAGTTATACCCATCTTTACGTGTTTATTTCTCATTTAAGGAAGTTATCATCAAGACGTTTATTCAATTTGTTAGAAAAAATAATACAATAGTTTTATGATATTTGAAAACCACGGAAAGCACAAACACATGACTCTTTGATGGATTACTATGCGAAGACTAAGAGCCAAGAGGGAGTCTTTTTTCAAACATAAAAGCTTTATTGAACAATTGTTTTTACGTAATTTTTGCATACATATTATGAAAAATGAATGTATCAATAATTTACAACACGAGTTGGCTAAAGGATTATTCAGAAATTGTTGATTCTGTTGCAGAACTGTTTATTTGTCATCAAAAAAATTTGAAGAGTCCTTGAAAGTGGAAAAGTAACGTTTCTCTTAGTTAAATTATTCACTGGAATAACGATTTGTATCGTGTACAATAAAATAATTTAAATAAATTGGGGTGACTCAATAACCCTGCTAGATCGTATCGAGTGCGCGCCTACTCCCGAGGTTAAAACATGTTGAAGTCTTTTTGCTTTAAAAATATTAAAAATAATACAATTATTCTTCATCGGAATTTTATATTGTTGTTCATTATTTAACATCAACTATAATTAATTCTGTGATGGATTAAAATTAAAATTCGCTTAAAACTAATTATAATTTGAGCAAGCGAAAAAAAACATTTTACATTTTGTAAACATTGTCGCGCACTTTTAGCTTTAATGTTTGGCAAGAATGTTTTATTTTCTTTAAACGAACTCATGCAAAAGAGCGTACTTCAGAAGCCGGTATACTTTTAATGTATCAGTGCTGCACAGAGTATTTATAACTATTTAATTAATAAAAAATTAAGAACAAGTTTAATAAGTATTAACGACTTCCATGGGCTTGTTCTACAAAGCAAAGTTTTATAAGGAATGCTTATGATTAGAAATTGACCCTCTGAGTTATTTTTCTATATTTAGCTTTATATAGATATCCATATTTTGTCTTCAAGCCAGTCACCGCATTTTGCAATATGTTCAATTTAAAAATTAGAGAAAGGAAAAATAACGTAATAATTGTCCCTATTAAAACGTTAATTTATTTTTTGCTTAAAAGTAGTATTCAAAATTTAATACTTATGTTATTAATGTGTATGGTTTATAATTAAGATCTCGTATTGTAGCTTTAGCGTCAAAGTGAATTATTGCATTTAGTGCATTATTAATGTATAAGGGGGGGGGCGCGATAAAAATTGTTATTGAAAAGGGGGCCCCAGTATTGAAAGTTTGAGAAGCACTGAGCTAGTAGAAAGGAAACATAAGAACGGAGTGAGCAGCGGAATAAATATGTTTAGTATTTTTACTTTCTGAATTGGACATAAACATTTCATATGTAGTATATTTAATCATGATGTAATAATTAACACCATACCTAAAGGGAATGTTTATTAAGTTAGTTTGTGTAGTATTGGCTAGCTTTATTTTATTGAAAGATTTTGATTCTATTTGATGTCACCAATGAAATCTTATATTCTTAATAGAAGGGAAATTTTCAACACTAGATGAAAAGTCACCGAAGAAAGATTTAAGAAATTTTTCCTTCTGGAATGCACAAATTAATCCACATATACTATATTTTCTTTGGTTTGTCACATTTTTTTGCATCTGCAAACTATCCTCTATACATGTCCTTCAAGTTCGTCGCTAACAGGTTTTCCTCTTTTTTTTTAACATTGCCGATATCTAATAGCACATATCGGATTTCGAACATTATTTTTTTCTTTCCTTTTTTTTAGATAATTTTGAAAGGTTCACCAAAAGCTCATCTGCCGTTTTTTTAAAAAATATTACCTTAAAAATCTAGATAATTAGAACCAGAGGCGTAGCTAAGTATCCAAGGGCCCGGGTGCAAAAAAAAAATGAGGGCCCTGTCTTCGTTGGGTTCTATCAATAAAAAAGTAAAAATATATGAATATTTTAATACGCAAAGCTACTGTACTGTTCGAATTAATTGGGACAAAAATATTTTTCTTGTCTACGTTGGTACATGATTACCAATAATGTCCAGAACTGCCACAAATCGGTCATACCTGCCGAAAGGTACTATGACGGATCGACTTTGACTTTAATTTACTTGTTTGATTGGTTTTAGTGTATCAGTAGCTCAGTTGTGGACATTTCAATGTGGCAACTAGTAGTTATAATTTCGCGTTCCGTGTAACACATATTATTTTTGCTCGTTCAAAGATGGATATTACTTCGAGGAAGCGTTCTAAGATTATCGCTCTTAATGAACTTTGACTATGACTTTAAGAAATGAAGTTATGACAGTCAGTGTAGGCAAATCAAGTGCTTTAAGAATTTTAACCCTCCAACTGGACAGCACGGATTTTTCTGCCCTACTAGAGAGGCTTTGAAAACGGACCACACTGAATTTTTCCTAAGGCCGGGGACTCACCAAAAATGAACCAAACAGATTTTTCCCCTTCAAGTAATGTGTTCAAAACCGGTAAGGTGGTATTTTTCCGGATTCTTTTCCCCCTTTAAAGGTTTACGATCTTGAAAGATAATTAGAGACGGTCGGGGAGACACAATGGGCATTGAGGGGGAACTTTTATGGGTCACGGGGAGACCGGTTCCTTTAGCAATCGTAAAATCTTGGAAGAATTTCTTTAAACCCTAAAGTGTACGGAAATAAATTGCAAGTCAACGAGTTGAGAATTCTCAATTTTTTACTTTACCTTAAAATTCTCAAATAGAATTAAGTTTTTATAATGTATGTCTAAGTTTTTAAAAAATATCTATAGTATTTAAATTCAAATTATATATTAAAACATTGAGGATAATTTACTGTTTCATTTTTCTTATTTTAATCAATACTTTCAGGGATTTTTTTTAAAAATGATTATTTTGTTGTGTGTCAAAAAAAAAAAAAAAGGTTCAAAATTTAAAATCTTTTAAAATTTCGGACACTTCTAAACATGAATAATTTTTAAGCTTCTGTATTACATTATTTGCAAAAAAGTTTTTATGCATTGTTAAAAAAAACCCTATTTAAATCTTTTAGTTTTTCATAATTTTAAAGCCAGATATTCAGGGCATCTTACATAGAATCCCTTGTTTTGTATTGTTCAGATAACAAATTATATTTGAATTTTGAATGTCTGAACATTAATTTCATTCAAAGAGAACTTTAACTTCAAATTTATATTTTTTAACTTGAATCTTCAAATAAAGAGTATTTAAAAGCATCTGGACAAATTTACAGTTAACATTTGCGCATATAAATAAATAAAAAGATCCTTTTTAAATTCAAGTTAAAAATATATATATATTTATGCATAATCCCTCATCATTCATGTTCCATTAGTGGTTGACTGAAGAAAAGGTTATTAAAATTTGGACATTTTTATAATCTTAACCGTGCAAAACTAGGAATTTTTTGTATTAACTCCACTAAAATTCTGCATTGGAATTTCGAAAAAGATATTTATGCGTGTCTCACATACTCAGTTGAAAAACATATATTTACCATAAATACTAATAATCCTTTGGATATTTAAAATTATCATTAGATTAATTTTTTAATATATATATATATATATATATTCGACTTCTAATATTTTTTCAAGTATTCCTTAAATTTCATATAATTTAATTAAGTGAGGGGATATTAAAGTCGCACTCTCTCTCTTCTCTACTCAACTACTTGAGGGCTTTTGGCGACGGTCCTGTGGCCGGGGTATCAGGTGGTCAAGGTATCGAATCATGGTTGGCATGTCTCGAGTTCGAGCCCAGTGCCACAAAAGACCCGCCGTGTAGGGCAGCGATGCACGTTAAATCTATCGAGAGCTGAAATGTCCTCTCGTTTATGTGGTGTGGTAGTTAGGATAGGGGGTGCCAGCTCAGGTGTCGCCCTCGTCATTTGACCATTTTTCAAAATTACGAGGTCCATCACTAAAAGCCCTCGTGTAGCTCGACGTTAATATTCACTCACTTGGCGACGGACCTCGTAATTTTAAACCATGGTCAAGTGACGAGGATGACGCTTGAGCATCGCTCCCTTACACGGCGGATCTTCAGTTGTGCTGGGGTCGAACTCATGACACGTCAGCTACGAGTCCGTTACTTTGACCATTAGGCTACCGCGGCCTCACAATGTGGTTGAAAACTGCATGTTATGAGTAAAAATATGCTGAAACATTTGATGGACTTATAATAGATTTTTGCATAGAAGATAGATGTGTGATATGCTAAAATGACAATATGTAAATGTTATGAGAATATCGATGACAATTTTTGAAAAATTCAATTTAAGTTTCAGTTTGAAACTTATTCGTTTTTTTTTTCGCATTTAATATTAAATAGTCGCGATAACAAATTAATAGTTTAACGCATTCATAGATTATAAAAAATAAAGGTATAAATGACATTGTTGGGAATAATATGTTTTTATAGTTTTGAATTCAGACTTCTTTGCAGGAGTGAAGACTATTAAAAGGCTGATGTAGAAGTTAGAAAACTAATATTTAAAATATATGGAAAACAATATCTGCAATTCCATGATCTTGACGAGCAGAAGACGGCATTTTTACTTAGTAGGGCAGAGTAAGCATAAAGTAGGTGCTTGTGGAGTAAACAACCAGGCCTCTGCAGTTTTGGCAGGTAATGAACTCCCATTTGTTGCTTTCAGTAAGGAATATAAAAATAACAAATACAAAAAATAAGTCATGTAAAATTTTTATATATTTTAATAACAATGAATTGTGAACTTAATTTCCAATTCATTGTCACGAGTTGGCAGTAACTACGGTACTCTATCGACGTACTTCTTTATATATATATATATATATGTATATATATATATATATATATATATATATATATATATATATATATATAAAAGAAGTACGGTTGATAGAGTACCAATAATTTTAACGCAATTTTATATTTCATTCTCGTAAACTTTACTCCTTTTAAAACATGTATTGACAAAATACTCTCCTTTTGTATATTTATAAAATTTTAAAAATATAATGGTTATCTTACCCAACATTTTAAATCAGGGGCGGCAACTGTGTAGCTAAGACGTGCCAAACCAATCTGTCAGTATCATTCAGCGTGCCACATAGTAGGAAATTTTTGAGATCCTTCGATTCTTACGGTAATATTTGCAGATTTAAAGAATAGAGGTAAATAATTTAGATTAAAATTACAGTTTTATTTTATATTAATTATGGATCAATAAAATACATTTATTAACATAAAAATAAACAATATAAAATGTTACTATTTCTTCAACAAAGATAAAAAAAAATTAAAAATGTATGTTTCCAACATATTTACTTAAATAAGAAATAGACAAAGTGAAATATAAATGATTCCCTTCATTATAGTTAAATAAAAATTGTAATGCGAATTAACTCTTTCACGACTCTTCTTTCATATCGCAAAACCAGGGGTATAATGCATGACACGATTCTGAGCATTCAGTTGTTAAACAATTTCTTTGCGGAGTCGAAATATTTTTCATATTAGGAAAGATTTTTTATTTTGATATGCCAAATCACATAAGTGGAAAGCAGAGTACATGCAATTTTCTCTTTTCAACAATTAAATCCCTTAGCAATAACACTCAATTATTTACAAAATAGCTGTAAATTTATCCTTAGAATTATCTTTCAGATTATTTTGTAGTTCCATAAATGTCCATAACTCTCTCTCTCTCTCTCTCAGAAGATGTTTGTCAAATAAGGTCTATTATCAACTTCCATCCATTCAAGAATTGACAAATTTGTAGAGTAGTGCTGAGTGCCACTAAGAATTGTACCACGTGCCACAGGTCCATAGATTGCCGACACGTTTTAAATGTTCTTATTAACTAACCATCTCCTATTCAAACACAATTTATATGATAAAAAAGGGTTTTCATTCATTTTGTAGGGAATTGTATTAGATTCAACCATAAGTAATTTTGTGTTTCAAATAAATTACGTTGTTTCGGGGATCCCCTTAGAGCAAAATGAAAGGAATTTGACATAATTATAGTAAGTTTCTCTAAAAGGGGAAACGTTCACTTTCAAAATACACTTAGTAAAGTGGTTTTAGGTGTACGAAGTTATATTCACTATTATTCCTAAAATAAATTTTGATATTTTGGTTTTTCGTTAAGTTTTGAAGTTATTTCTTCAAATATACTTCTCCATTACATTTCTTTCAAACTTGCTATTTTCTTTTGCGGCCACGGTAGCCTGATGGTCATGGTTATGAACTCGTGTCCATTGTTCGAGCCCTGGTACCACAAAA